>JAQGAD010000062.1:0-104407 GCA_034696625.1 Isotomurus palustris | reverse complement strand
GTACAGGTGCTGGTGGTAGGAGGTTGAGCCTGGGCTTCACACGGAGAATTTTTCTCTTACTGAATTATGAAAGTGATACCTTCGGAACAACAAGGTCATCACTTTGTCCCCAAAACAGCACAATGGGGACATTCACATTTCGCCAGGAACATTCCGGGGGATTCAGGCGTCCATATGCCCGCATGTTATTCCAATGTCCGTAGTCATATTCTCTGCAATGACCTGATAAGATAGCCTGTGCACTATGGGAATACACTTTAGCCGAGGTTGAGTCTGGAAGGTGGGCTGTCATAGTCGGAATGGTAGACTGCAATTCAAAGTATTTAACATTTAAAAGCGTCTGCATTTTATTCAAGTAGCTCGGGACAAGCAAGTTTTTTCCTTGAAAGTCTATATGAGCTCAACTGACTAATTGTAATATTGAAATGCTGGAAATACATAATTTGTCTGGCAAGGGCTGGAACCGAATAACTGCTCAATTACTGTAGTGCAGAACATGCAGTTTATCACAGAATGTCTGCACAGTTCGGACAATCTGTTTGCCACTTTTTTAAGTTTTGGAACAAATTGTCCTCGGCCTATTAAGTTCAAAATTTTCTAGAAGAAATGTGTGAAATATTTAGTGTGATCAAAACTTCTCAGTATCGGTTAATTTAACAACTTACATAATTTGAGTATGGAGCAGCAATGAAAGCGGCCGCATTCATGTACTTATTGGTTGTGTTTCCAGTATACGTGGCTGGACTTAGAGCAAAGATTGTTCGTATCTTAGCGTTTAGACCAGGAGGATTTAAAATTGTAGCACGAAACAAACTCTGTCCACCTAATGAGTGGCCAATGTAATAAATACTGGAGTGCATGGAGGACGCCAGAATATAATCGACAGCTGCAGGAATGTCAAATTTTGACAATTCAGACAAGCTTCATATTAAAAACAACAGGTTATTCAAATCGAGTGGACATCAAAGAGAAACATGATGTCAGCAGACTTACCTAAAATTCCAGTACTCGAGATCCATGAGAGGATTCAGATTTTCATGGTGCATTGAATAACTTGTTCCACGGAAATTTCCGAGCCAGACATCATACCCTGCGTCATGCAGCATGAAAGCTACACAGTAAATGTTTCATTTATTTTCAAGAATTATTACTGGCTAGTTAAAATCTAAAGTCTAACGTAAAGATTTGTGTGGTGGTTGAAGGAGCCACTGAACTGATGACGCTAAGAGTCCGTGCATGAGTAATACTGGAATTGCATTTGGGTTTCTTGCAGGAATCCTAAAGTAAGTTAGGATGTACTTATCGTCTGTGGTAATTTTGTGCTCTTCAACTGGATACCCGTAGTATTTTATGAAATCTGGCTGCGATTTAAATTACAATTAGAAACAGATTAATATATGAATGCGTAAAATATCTATTTACCGATTGGCAATTGAATGATAGTTTTAATTACAGTTCTATATTGTCTAAAGTTTTGATGAATCTGGACCGATCCTTGAACGAAAGACCTGCATCTTCTTTCAGGATTTTCAGGGCACGTATGACTTGAAAATAATCCATGTGTAGTAGACACATAAATAATGAAATATAGAAAGAAGAAGAAAGTCTTCATTGAAAAAATTATTTTGGATGAATGTTATCTGCGTTATTTTCAGCTCAAAGGTAAAGGCGGAATATTGTAAAGGACTGAAAGGTGTTCGAATTCATTCCGAAGATACGAAAGATATGTGTAGAAAAGAACAGACAAGTACATGAGACAGATTACAATCGTCTCCCGGTTGGTAATCGGAAATACAGGTGAATAGGACAGAGATCAGGTATTAAATAAAACCTACCTACTTACACGTTCAGTCAGACATACCTACCTGGTCCACCTACCCACTAAAAGAATCTGCACCAGTCAAAACAATTTTTTGCTGTCTAGCAAGTTACAATCTTTCTTTACTTCAAACCTGAATCATAGCTGGACTACTGGACAACCGTTTCGCACGGACTCCAAAAAAAACTAGATTCGCGAATTTTTTGTTGCTTCCTAAAGTTAAAGCACTCTAAGCATTTTGGGCTTAAGTATTTACAGGGTTTTTTAGGTACTTTTCAATACTTCGTTCCCAATCTTCCCAGGCAAAAATGGAATAGAATCAGAAGAATAAGACGGAAGGTATGCGCTGAAAGCTGAATTGTTGCTGTTTTGCTGTTAAATATTATATTAAAGCGATTAACTGGCCGCGTTAATGACATTAATGAATCTCTGAATAATGTCGCGTGCAATAACTTTAGCATTCATGTACAACCGATTAAATTGCCAGGCATTTTTTAGCACAAGCTCAGACACGTGTAGGCTTTGAATAGTTGGTTGTCAAGTTTTTTTAATTTGTTATTGCTGAAACTGTTCGTTCTCATCTTCAAATGAAGCGTCCGTGAAAAGGATTACGCACATTTGGGTTCTTATGCAGACAGCAGAGAACTTTACTAAAGACTGTGAGAACTTAATTATTATTAATCATCGTATTTAAGGAACAATTCTTTGAGGAAAAGTCTTGAGGTTTTTATATCGCTAACTAACTTATAGCATAATCAGCCTCTTCATTTTTGAATTGAAACGACAACCCAATTCAGTTGAGATTGATATACTAATTAAAATTACTTGCATAGCTTTCTGGGATCTTTATTGGTAAACCTTGTTAGTTACGGTGTCAGTCTTGCGACTTATTATTTGAGGATGAGATGAGAAGTTATTTTTCTGAAGAGTAATGCAAGTGGAGAGTATGACTAACTTGGAAGGAGGAACTCTGAGATTCACTTTCTGCTGTGAAAAAATACACGCGTGCAACAAATCTGAAAACACAGATATTCCTCCAAATACAGTGAAAAATGAGAACACAGGGATACTTTAGTGTAATGTTCTGTTTCAAGATTACAGTGCAATGTTGAAGATGTTCTATATCTATTATAAGCAGTAAACTGTAAACACGTATTTTAGTGTTTCTTTTTGGGCCGATGTAAAATGTAAGAAAATGAGTTAAACTGTGTGCAGTGTGCGTTCCATTTTTTAAACAAACTTTGTGAGTTCCCGTTCTCTAAATTCATGCAGGGATAGAATATTATTCTACCTGAAGCTCAACAAATTGTATAGTTTGAACACTTACAAATTCTGTTATCTTGAATTTACATACTGAATTTATCTCTTTGTCTTCTGTCATTTTATTGTTGAGCTCAAATAAAAGAATAGTATTATTTTCAGTCATTTGCTTATCTCTTCCCAAAATTATGTGTTACGCATTGAAGCCTAGTGTGTAGTTGAACTACTACATGAGGAATAACGCTTGAGTAAAGACTATCAATCAACCATTCCACAAAGCTTATAATTATCGCGAAAACCAACTTTTTTACGGAATTATGAAAGAAGTGTTTATTTAGTTTTAATTCATCCATATTTCCTGTTGTTCATTATGCTCAGTATTTTGCTATAGACAAGAACATCAGCGTCCATTCCGAATAAGAAGTCAAGGTGTGTCCATTTTGGATCAGGAACTTCAATATTTTCTTTAACGTTGGTTCCCAATGCGGCAATTGTCTTTGCAATGTCCTGGAAGATCAGAGTGGGTAAGTGTAAAAGTATTCTATTAAGATATCTTAAAAGTACCTTTGGTACAACGAGGTTATCGTTTTGTCCCCAGAACAATACGGTGGAAATGTTTACATTATTCCAGGTATACTCGGGAGGTTGTAGTTTCCCATATTTCTGTAAATTCTTCCACGTTCCATAGTCATACTCTCTGAAATTTCCCGAGGCGATTGCCTGTGCGCCATGGGAAAACACTTTGGCTGAGGTCGACTCTGGGAGTTGAGTTGCAATTATGGGAATGGCTGACTGCAATCAAGATTACCACAGTGAAAAATCGTTTACATGCAAGCAGTGCTTATAGACCAGCAAAGCACTTAATAATTGTTGAGCCATATTGAAATTCTGGAAATACATAATTTGCCTGGCATGGATTAGAGCCGACGAGTGAATCCATTGCTCTAGCACAGAACATGCAGTTCATCACAGAATGTCTGCAGACTTCAGAAAATCTGTTCAACTGCTTCCGCATTCTCGGAACATATTGTCCTCGGCCTATTATGTTCATAACTTTCTACAAGAAATTCGGAAAAGAGTTTTAATTTAATCAAATCTTCGGACAAGTTCGATCAGTAAGGTGTGCAACTTACATAATTTATGTATGGAGCAGCAATGGAAGCAGCAGCATTCATGTATCTGTTTGTTGTGTTTCCCGTATAAACTGCAGGACCGAGTGCAAAGGCTGTCCGTATCTTTGTGTTGAAATCAGAATTCAAACTTGCAGCAATAAATAAATTCTGTCCGCCTAAGGAATGACCAATGTAATAAATACTGGAGTGAATGGAGGACGCCAAAATATAGTCGAGGGCTGCAGGGAGGTCATATTTCCCCATTTCATACGAGCTAGAAAATTTCCAAAATAAATGTAAATCAATGAGATTAATTGAGATCATAGTAAAAATATCCATCTACAAATGAGACTAACCTAAAATTCCAGTACTCAAGGTCCATAAGGGGATTCAGTCTTTCATGGCCCTGAGAGTAACTTGTTCCACGACTGTTGCCAAACCAGACATCGTAACCTGCATCGTGTAGCATGAAGGCTACACAGTAAAATATTTTATTTGATATTTGTGCAATTGATTAGTATTATATTAAAGTTAATGGCTTTTCACCCAAAGATTTGTGAGGTGGCTGAAGGAACCACTGAACTGATGACGATAGAATCCCATGCATAAGTAATACTGGAATTGCATTTGGACTTATCGCAGGAATCCTGAAGTAGGTTAAGATGTACTTATCGTCTGTGGTAATTTTGTGCTCTTCAACTGGATACCCGTAGTATTTTATGAAATCAGGCTGGAAAATCAACATTTAAAAAAATTATATCATTTTTCGTTTGCTAGATCAGTGTTGAATTATAATTTGTATTACAGTTTTAAACTGTCTAAAGTTTTTAAGAATTTGAGGCGATCCTTGAATGAACGGCTTACAACTTCTTTCAGGATACTCAGCACACTTTGGACTTGACAAGAATCCATGTATATCAGATGCATAACTTATGAAATACAGACAGAAAAACGAAAATTTCATTGAACAATTTTTTCATGGAAGTTTTATTTGAGATTCCTTTCAGTTTAAATGTGAATCTGATATAAAACCGACTAACTAAGATGTTTCCATCCCTAAGGTACGGAATACAATGTGGACATTAGGCAGAGAGGCGAGGTAACAGGTATGATGAAACATTACAGTCTGGCCAGGTTTTAACTTTTTTTACTTGATGAAACATTGCTGGAAAACTGAATCGCCTGAACCTTAACTTCATGAAAAAGAAGAAGCATGAATGCAGGTAAGTCTATACGATACCTTTTTTATAAGAACCCGTGCAAAAGATAAATTGCTTGCACGAAATAATGATGCTTAGGTACCTGTTTTCCCTCGATTTTTCCCAAGCCTGTAGGATAATAAATTCTGAAAATTAAATAGTTTTGTTTGAAACAATCACTAATTTAATAACCTTAATGTGTGATTAACCAGACAATCTGGGAAATATCGCAGGCTAAACTTTCAAGCTATTAAAAATCCAGTGTCATGTAGTAAAAGCTCAGTCATTATAATCCTTTAGTGAGTTTCTTCCTATCAAGTTTTTCCTTGTTCGTACAAACTATTCATACACGTCCACGAGAAAGAATAGTATACACATTGTTATGTTTTATTCCAGGAAGTCTTGGGAATTTTACTGCATAGTACATACTATTTAACTAATTTACAAACATGTGATTATATCGCTCATAAAATATTAGAAAAAATTTCAACGTGAATTAATAGTTGGTGGTTGGTGGGCTTTGAAGTACCAATTGATGAAGCCTTCTCACAGATAGTACCAAAGTACCAGCACCAACCACTAGTACACGAAGGGAGCTAATTAATCCTTTGAAGAATTAACGGAGTACGGACAATGAGTACAGGTGCGAATGTGCTTTACAAGGCAGACTAGTCAACTCGAGTCCTACCCTCACACTACATTAATCTTTAATGCCTTGCAAGACAAATTGATACATTGAGCTATTGTTCCTGGTACGCTTAATAATATAATGCATGAGGTATTAATTAGTAAGAGAAACGCGTGATTTTTAATAAATTAGGACCATAGAGTAAAATATGCGACTATTATTTGTAGGGTAAATTGAGGGTGAATTTGGAAAATATTGCCAATTAATATATAGCTGATTTAGAAGCATTTCGTGTAGGAAAACAAGCGATAGACGTTTCTTTGTTAAGAACTATTAAGTGTATTGCAACAATTTGGAATTTTGACGAATAACTGTTAGTTATTTTGAGGGCTTCACCACCAATCTATTTTGATTAGTTATCATTTGCTTTTGTATAAGATTTACATTTTTATTTAGACAACTCATTCATATTTTCTACTTATATATAAACAATGGAGAGTTTCCGATTTCTGCAATACACTTTACTGTGAACAAAGCGTTTTGAAGTTTGAACAAGGTTTCTGATTTGATTCAAGAATATGGAATCTATACCAGTTATTGACTTCAATGAAATTACGAACGCACGCAAAGATGTGTTAATCAAAGACAACTTTAACACGTGGAATGAGCTGGCATCAAAGCTAAGACAAGTGAATGCCGAGACTGGATTCTTTCAAATAATTAATCATTGTATTCCAGTGGCGTGTGTAAGTTAGCTTTTCAAGGTTTTGGGCTGTAAAGAAATTAATTATGTTTTAATAGGTGGAAGGAGCTCTTGGACAAAGCAAAAAATTTTTTGAATTGAATACGGAGACAAAACTGAAATATGAGAAGCCATCAGTCGCAGGCATGGAATCCTGGTACGGATACACAGGACTTGGAACAGAATCGTTTGAGTTAGAGCAGAATTAACCATAAAAACCATTACAAATATTGCACTGGAGTTCTGCTTAATATCTGATTACGATGTTGATTGTTCTTTCAGACCAGGAAAAGTGTACGAGTTGAGAGAGACGTTTGACTGGCTGAAAGGTAGAGGAATTTATCCGGATGAGGAGGTTCCTGCTTTAAATACTTCATTGCATGCGCTTAACGAACACTGTGTAACACTCGCAACGCAAATCTACCAATTGTGGGCGATTGCACTTGGATTAGATGACGTGAATTTCTTCATTCACAAAAACACTCACTGGAATGACTCTAGCAAATGCATTGGATTAACAAACATGCGATTGGGATACTATCCTCCTATTCCTCAGGACGACAAATTGCCTCCTGGGACAGTTAGGATCGCTGAGCATACTGATTTTGGAAGCCTTACTTTCGTCTTTCAAGATCAGACTGGTGGGTTAGAGGTAATACTTTTCGTAACTAAACTGATCGATGATCTTGTTGATTTCTGCATGCACAAGATGTACAAACATGTTTTTGTAGGTAAAAAACGCGGATGGAGTTTGGATTCAGGCTCCGCCAATTCCTGGTGCTATTGTGTGTAATACTGGGGATTTACTGGAATTTTGGACCTCAGGGTTATTTCTAGCAACAGTAAGAAAAGCATTACAGTGCTCAGTTCAGAGATGAATAAGATACGTTTTGTCTATTTTAATCTGCTGATTTTTCAATTTAGCCTCATCGAGTGCTTGTTCCTGAGAAGCAAGAAATGAGGCGACTACCTCGTTACTCCGTTACATATTTTTCAGGTCCGGACCAGACCGAGTTGATAACTCCACTTAAATTGAAGCTGTCTGAAGAAGAAGAAGATCGAATAAGGAAACGAGGAAAGGTGTACTCCAAAGAAACAATTGCGGCTGGTGAACACGTAGTGAGACGAATCAGGGAGATTTATAAATGAAAAAGTAGAGTACGACCTTTGGATGTACTACGAGTAAGGCTGTGGACGGATTAGTTTATCCCATCTTAATTCTTAGAGATTAAGGGTTTATTTATCTTATTATAAGGTTTATAAATATTTATTATCATTTGAATTTATTATTTACCTAATATGTACCTAATACATAATTCCTTATTTCTTTTCTTCAGATTTCAGTTATTTTCAAAAACTCGTGAGAACGAAAATAGAATAAGAAAAACCATTCTCCTTATCACTAGTTTGTAAGAACAGTACGTTGGATTTCACAGGCGGCTGGCAGTGCGACACTTTGTTGTATGTGATATTTTCAACTTCTCGTGAGTCAATATTACGCACTGATCACCAGTCAGTGATATTACGTGACTGATGTCGCAACAATCTATTTCGATTTATTACTTAGTTTTTCAGAAATGATGTAATAGTATTAGAAAAAGGAGAATAAACCTATTAAGCTAAAGTCAACAACGTTACATGATACTACACCCTTTGCACAGTTTGTCCATATCAGGTTTTTCCATTCCGTCTGGTAAGCCAACGTCGGGGACTTCTAACCCATCTGGAAGTCCAACTTCAGGAATCTCCATTTCCCCCAACGCTTCCATCGCAGCGTCTGCGGCCATTTCCCCTGCCATATCTCCCAACTCATCGCCTGCAAATTCACCCAACATTTCCCCAGCCTTCTCGTTTCCTAATTTTTTTCCCAGTTTTGCTCCAACCATTCCTCCTGCCTTTCCTCCCAAGTTTCCTCCAAGACCGTCGAGTAAATCTTCCCCATTCAACAAGTTCTCAGCTATCCATGCTCCTTGTTCTCTGAAGAATACATTCGGGTTCTCTTCTTCGTCTTCTGGCTCTTCTTCAATGAAATTATGGTGATATTCGATACCGTCTAAGCTGTTATTCCTGCGGGAAACGCCAAGCATCGATGAGGCAACGGCATCATTTACTTGGTTTCCTACGAATATTGATCCATCCTCGTAATCGTTACCTTCCCCGTAGAATACCTCACGGGAGTGTCGATTGTTCTGCAGTCAAAAGTTACCCACAGTCAGACATAAGATTGAATACCTGTAATTTCTTAGTTATAGCTAGAGACCAATGTATTAACATACAGATTGTCGATTGGAAGATTCCTGCTCCCTCATGGCTGGCAAATGATTGGGACTGGATGCCAACAGATTTCTCGTCAACTGTTGTCCCTGGCCCTGATTTGAAGCTGAACTGCCGTTAGGCGGCATCCGAGCTGAACTTTGACTTCTGTTTTGAGTGGGAGCTTTCCTCGGGGGAGGTGAGCTCATGTCATCGTTGTTTATTTTCCTGTTGCTGTTGTCACCGAAGAGTGGGACGGAAGCTGTGACTTGCCGTGCAGGAGCTCGATTTGGATCGAAGGTACCCGAAAACAGGAAAGAATTGCTGTTTCCTCCGTTGTTCTTTGGCTTGGGATTATTAATATTCCTCACATGCTGAGCAAAATGGTCGTTCGCAGGATTTGGATAATGTTGAGGAGCCTGGAATTGTTGGTTTTGTGGAAATTGCGGGCCTAGCTGATGTTGTGAAGGTGAAGGTGGTGGAAGTGGCTGAAGTTGATTAGCTCCAGGAAAGTCAATAAGGCGATCGGGAGTTCGGAAAGATTGATTTCGATTAAACTGATGTTCTGGGGGCGGTGGCTGATTACTGTGCTGCTGAGGAGGTCGCATGGACTGCGATCGTTGTAAATTGTTGCGATTTTGTTGGTGGACGTGTCCTTCAGGAGATGAAGGCTTTTGTCGAAATCTAGGTGGTGCGTGTACTGAGTTTTGTCGAATGAAATTGAATAATTTCTCTTTATTGACCACATGAGCTCGGGGTACCAGAATTATTCTCGATCGCTCAAAAGCCTATGTTGGAAAAAAATGAGTTATATAGTTGATTCTTCAATAATTAATGAATTGCTAATAATTTGTCTTTGTTTTATTCAATAAGTAATACCTGCTCCTGATTCTGGTCTGTCATCTTGCTAGCTTATCCAAATACTCAGCTCCAAAATCGGCTACGAATTTTAATCCTGTTGAGTTTCAAATAATTTTCAACTGCTACTGATCGTACAATACGAGAACCTTGTGACAGACATAGCCAAGTTGGAAGTTGCTCCTCAATCTGAGGTCATAACCGTGAACACGACTACAGTGTGAATAGTGTGATATTTATAAAATCGATTATCTTATCATAGCCATTGACATTCTACTGTGCTTAACACACACGCTCAACGTTGATATGCATTCTCATTATTGAGAGTACTGAATCAGGAATTTAATCACCGCAGAAATACAGCTGATTGATATTAAGTCAAGTAGTTTTTTGTGCTTTACCTTCTTCAATTAAGTGAATCTTGAGCTGAATAACTGGGGGCTTTAAAAATTACGCAAAAAAGGCAAGGCATCAATAAAAAATCGGTTACACATCCTAAGTTAGTCAGCGACTCGCTGTGTCATGTCATCCAGGCAGCTTTATTCATTCACAATAAAATTTGTACTCATTGTCAGATTAGTTAATTGGAAATTGGAAAGACCTTCGAGCTATCAAATCTACTTTTTACGTTTGAAGATCACAAGAATTTGGAGCTCACACGCGTTGCATGTTGTCTCAAGGTGCACGCACCGTAATGCGACCTTTCATATCCGCCTGAGATACTTGCAGTCGCGATAAGGCGACATCCCGAGGTACAAAAATGTTTACTACTTCGATCAAATCATCTCCAGCGTTGAGTTTGACTCCGACAACAAGAATGGAATTGTACCTGCAATGAACGTACACGAAAGCACATGGTTGGTTGCATGTAAACTCACATGAGTTTTATTTCAGTCGAGTATACTGCTCACCTTCGCTCTACTCGAATCTGAGACGGTTCGCAGTTTTCAATTCGAATTTCAAAGGTAACATCTTCACTTAAGGAGTGAAGCGTTGGACGAACAGTTGTGGGGTATTCTGTGGAGTTTTCGAGGTGAATGACGTAGCCTCCGACAGTGAGGAGTCTTGGTGGAGAGTAGTTTTCGCCATCCAGGACCCCAATTGGCGTGTACAACCCCAGTGGATGATGGTTCACTGGGTTTTTCGTCAGGGAATGAGCAACAGCCGAGTCCAGTTGGGTGTAGTGCTTTGCATTATTCAGGGAACCGAGAATCGCTTGTGTCCGTTCCTGTGACATTGCAGGGTGACTCTTATTTGCCTTTAACTTTCATTATCACACGATATTTGCTAAATGTGTGTGTACCATTTCTGTTCGTCCCCCAAGATGTCGTGATTTGCTGCGAGAACGAGAACGCTGCAACTTAGACTTGGTTTTACTTTTATTTCTGTCCAAGAATCGAATTCCTTCTTGGACGAGTCGTTGTCTTGAAGGCAAGTGCAGCTTTGATGGACTTAGTGCCCCTCCTCCTCCTCCAGCCTTCCTTTGCTTGGAGAGAAGAAGAAGCGATCGCATCTCGCGACCAAAGTTGTTGATTGAAGAATGGTTGCTTGCTGTAGGGACTGATGGGACTCCGAATCCTAAAGCAGCCATTTCGGTTTCTGCTTGCGAAGCAAAAACGGAGGACGGGAGAGGATTTCCGTCAGATTTCCGAGTGAGATTAGACTTGAGTTTCGTGGCCATTATGATAGCAAATTATAAAATTTAGAAGGTGAGTTGCCAGATTAGAACTTTAAAAAATGTCACGACGTTCGTGTAATCAAACTATGCGTGGACACCACTGCAATTATCGACTGTTTCTGGGGGAACTCCGTTGCGTTCTTCCCAGATTCTCATGAAATCTCATGTGTGTAGTGAATTTTTCGAGGATATGTCGAATTTTTTCAATCTTTATATTTGAGTGAATTGACCAAGTCTGTATACAGACTGTGGTTAGTGTGGTTAGCAATTTATTAAGAAATTCTCACGCGTGCATGTTGAAGATGGAGAAAAAAAATATGAACTTAGATTTATAGGATTTAATAAATAATTATTATTTTATTAAGTTGGTTATGGAATTATTCAAATGAGCTGTGGCTTGAATGAAATAAGTTGCACGTTACTTTGATTTGAAAATTATTCAGTTGTCTGTTTCCATTAAGGCAGAGAGATTATCATCGCAGTCCTCATGACTTCACTTAAGACTCATTTCCTTCGACGTGTCCCGAAGCCTATTTTGAGCTTTCTAATATTGTTAAGTCTGCCCGTATTCATACTATGTGGTTTTTTGAGTTCTTTGTGGAGAAAACTACTGTTAGTACTCGTCGTTCGAAAGTTACACCCACAAGTCACACATCTGGTTGAGCCTCGGTCCATGGGATTTGGGGTGGACCCGCTGTATTCATCTCCAAAATGTGTAGTTTTGATATCTATGAAACTCGAAGGAACCTTTGAACTTCAAAATATTAAAAATGCTGCAGAACATCGACTTTTAAAAGCCACTCTTCCCGACGGTTCTCCTGCATACCACGAAGCCAATCAACAGCACATTCGGCCCTATTTTGGCTACCTTTTTTGGCAAAATAATTCTACTCCATTCAACTCGGACGAAGTTGCCTTTTCAGTCGACTATACAACTGAAGAAGACCTTCAAGAACTCAAGGTTCGTTTGATGCACGCTCCGTTTGCAAAGAATAAGCCTCTGTACTCGTTTTACTTGATTCGGAACTTCGAAAATGACGAAAATAAATGTATGTGTCTTCTGCGATTCCATCACGTGCTTGGAGACGGTCTGTCACTTTTACATTTACTGATAGTCAAATTTGCTCAAAATCCCATGCCTGAATTGAGTTCTTTTACGGTGGAACGAACAAGTTCCTGGCTGGATAAGATCAAGTATGCCACTCTATTTCCATTTCACTTTTCTAATGAACTGGCATCGTGCTTTCAGTTCAAAAGACGTGTACATTTCATGATTCCTGAAAAGGCAAAGAGTGGTACATTTTACGTGAAGGAGTGTAAAGAAGTGCCTGTGTCTAAAGTCAAAGAGATAAAGAGGGGATTTAACGTTAGCTTTACTTCTGTGATAATTGCTGTGATTACATCCGTTTTGAGAGAAGTCCTTACGGCTCGAGGCTGTTTGATAGACGAGTCAGAGGAAATACCTTGTTTGCTTCCGATTCCTGTCCCTATTCAACTGGAACAACTAAGAAACTACCTGTAGGTTAC
This sequence comes from Isotomurus palustris, assembly GCA_034696625.1. Classification (NCBI taxonomy): domain Eukaryota; kingdom Metazoa; phylum Arthropoda; class Collembola; order Entomobryomorpha; family Isotomidae; genus Isotomurus; species Isotomurus palustris. The sequence goes on along the minus strand of JAQGAD010000062.1, from coordinate 91,331 downwards.
AAAATGCCAAAGGTCTGTTGCTTTACGTAAACAATCGACTGAAATAAATTATTTGTAGGTCAGGAGCGTGGACAGTACTCCCGATTGGAGAACCGCTTCCGGTACAAAGACTCTATAAATGTGAAGCCGATATCAGACGCATTAAGACGTCAACAGTTCCATACGCAATGAGTGGGATGAACTGGTTGATTGGATCGTTTCCATCTGCTTTAGTTAAGCTTGCAAGCAGTTCTAGTTTTGCTCCAATAGGAATCTCCAATCTTCCTGGACCCACGAATGATTTGTACTGGGAATCAGCAAAATTATCCAATGCATTTTACAGTGCTGGACTTCAAAATGGTGTTACAGGTTAACTGGCAAGTCATAAATTCTCGTTTTGATGAGATTAGTAATCTAGTCTGTTTTCCGCAGGAATTGTGTTTTGTGCTACAACGTGCTTGGGTAATTTAGTAGTCACCTGTTCAGCTGCAGCCGAAGCTGTCACGATGCCTGAAGCGAACTTCATACGAAAAAGAATTCCCATGATTTTTGACGAATATTTAAACTTACTCAATAATTAAGAATTTTAACAATTAAGATTTATTTTCATCTTTTTGTGAATGATAATTCCTTAATTTTCATAAGTAAAATCGGATTCTCCAAAAAACTTAACTCTTAATTGTCTCTCTTAATTTCCTTTTGACTTTTGGCAACTCAGCCAACAGCTTTCATAACATAGCATTTTATTTCATAAGTTCTTCAAATGGATGTGTTCAGTTGAAGCTCCTAATTACACGCTTGGTCTCAACCTTTTTTCGAATTAAAAAGAACCAACTCAATTCTCAGCATTCATATCGTTAACTCAATCGTTGCTTTTATTAGTGCATTTAATTTGTTTTAAAAATAACTGAAACGTTCGTTTATCTTGTGAAATCTTGCTAATCTTCCGCTCTGACATTACCAAAATGTAAACTTTTAATGACAATCACGGAAAGCACAAAACAATGTTAAATGTTCGTTTAATCTTATCGAAGTTGCTTACCCTGTAAAGATAACAGAAAATTTTACTTTGACATTTTGAATTGGAGGAGTATCAACATGTATGTGAGAAGGGTTCCAAATACCTATACATAATAAACAAGTCTCAATTTCGAAACAATTTGATAAAAATAAAGTCTCACTTACAGATGTAATGAAAGAATATGTGATGGTGAACTTATGAGCTTTCAGTCCAAGATTTCCTTGAGAAACATCCTGCATGACTATCAGTGGTAAAATATTGTGAGTGCTATCACGCGGATGTTTGTTCAAGGAGACTCGGGATATGTATTGAGACACATGCTCCAGCTACAATTAGGGAATTTCTAGTAAACTCATTAGTGCTTGAAAATTCAGAGTATGCAACATTTAAGTACATTTGAATTCGCTTCGGCGGATATAATCATTGTGATACCAAATGCTGTAAAGTCTGCTACTATTTCCAATTTATCAAGCACGCCAAAGTTTGAGGCGTCAAGAAAAGAATTGAGAGATTTGCTGAAGCCACTGACTCCTGCCAAACAGCATCCAAAAAGAGCTGGTGATGCATACTCATTAATTTTCGCGACACAAATACTTGCATCCCTGTATTTGCTGAGCACCTGGACACAGTAAATTCCACAAAGTAATTATATAATTCTACAGGAATGGAAGAGTTTTAAATACAAATAGTATTCTTACACAAATTAAAGGTCCGTGGTCCAACTCGGAGCTGATCAAAAATTCTTTGAAGTCTTTACTAAACTCATAAATTGCACATGCGCTTGCATAGGATAGAAAGTATACCCCTCGTCTAACTAATTCGAAGTATATAGTAATAATAAATGCAAACGAGCAAAGTAGATAGCTCAAAACTGCTGAAAAGAGTCCAAGGTCAGGTAAGGTATTCGTGATGAATGAAGGGATTCCGGTTAAGTGTTCTAGAACTTGTCCAGTCGTCTCATAGGAAAGAACTTCCACAATTAAGACATACAGTCTCTTAAATACTGCATAAAATGTGAGGATGTAAAGGCTTGCAAATATGACGGAAGTCTAGATATTGAATGAATTCTGAAACATTATTTAATGATAATGATAATTATTAAAGTTGAAATACTTTTAGTGAGACACGGCTTCCAGAAATACCATCACAGAAAAGTCGAAGATTCAGCTGGGTTAGTTGCCTCCACCAATAAAGATGTGCAGAATTCCTCAGAAGCCAAAGTGAAAAGCAGTAGAAGATCGCAATAAAAATAGCCAGGTCGTACAAACTTGCAGCGCTGTGATTCGCACTGGAATTAACATCATCACTGTACGCATTGCTTTTGCCAAAGAATTGACTAAATGTCGTCGATAAATACAGGACGCTTGCACAGCAATGCAGAAAAACACAACCGTACTAAAAATTAGAAATCTCTTAATACCGGGATAAACATGAATCTTAGAAACGATTAAACTAACCTTCCTTGCAAAAAATGCCAAGTCTTTACAATCTTTATACTCGTCGTCTATTTGTAATTTGTGTGGAAATAAAAATGTGTAATAGCAGATTTTTGAAAAATATACGAAAAACTTGTAATGGTTGGATTGTAAGGATGCCATGAATTCAGATTACAATACCAAAGAGCTGATACAGTCTTGCCAATTTAATTTATTCCTAATATTAATGACGTTGTATGGGCACCACCAAATGGACAATAGAAGGAAATTCTCTCTTCGATCGGTAAATCTCCTGAGACCTCTGGGTCTGGATAGTAAATTTGACCCGCTTAGCGCATCTCGGAAGAAATGTTCAGTAAAGGCCTATTAATCTTATTATGAGTGACAGGTTCTTTATCATAACGCTCGTCTTAATGACCTAATTATTAGTAAACGATTATTGCTGAGAATAGCTAGTAAAACTGTACAGCAGGCACTAGATAAACTAGACTGACATGTGCACCTGCTAAACTTGTTTAAAGTAGGCATGCTATTTTTACAAACATAATTATGAGGACTGGTTAACTAATAAATGTGCTGTATCTTTGATCGCGCAGAATTAAAGTTTCTTATCACCAATGTTGATTAGGTTTGCTTAGAAGTTTTGAACTGTAGAAATAGAAACAGGTAGGTCAGGACTGTGCTGTACACCTTAAACATAAAATTGAGATACTAAATGTGTCATCATCCTTGCGAAAATTAGTCATTTCGAATGTTCAAACTACAGGTCGATTTACCGAAGCTATAAACGAATACGTCACTGTAAACTTATGTGCCTTCAAACCCAAGTCTCCCCTTGATACTTCGTTGGCTAGGGCAAAATATTCCAATTTGTCGGATGTTTTAGACTTCATTCCAGCATTAAATGAGAACTCAGCCAGCTGCTGGAACTGTGAAATAACGGGTCGTACTTGTAATATGATATCCCATGTCATTGTATTATGAGTTGAAATTCACGAACATTATGTGCAGCATTAGCTGAAAGGAGAGAAGTAATGGTGAAGATTACAAAATCTGACATCCATTTAACTTTTTTTATCCTAGCTTGTTCGCCATCCCAAATGCAATAAAGTATGGAGCTGAAGGAAATTGTTCCAAGCCACATGTTGAAGAAGACAAGGGTGGAGCCGAGCTTATTAATAGAGTAACTTCTTTACATCGGAGTATGCTTGGAACACCTTCAAAGCAAACTCAACATCGATTATGTAATTGTGAATTAATCAATAGTAATAGTAATAATTTACTCACGGAAGATAAGGTGGTTAAATTGCTTGGGCGATTCAGAAAGCACGTCAAGTCGATACTCATTTGGTATACAGTGCAGCAGCTAATGTCAAAAAAGGATATAGAGACAATAAATGACAATGAGAAAAACATGTTCCCAACAGCCACTGTGATAGTGCTGGCGACAATTGCGATAGTTGAATTGTTCCATGATTCTGGTGACAAGTGAAAAGCATGAAAAAGTTCATCAATTATCACAGGAATTCTCCTTTCTCTGAGCAGTTCAGGAATATCCATGAGTTCGTGCCCAAATGACAACAACACTCCAAGAAACGAAGCTGTCAAGAAGACAACTGCAATGCGATAACCCTGAAAAGCATCTGAATAATTTTTATCGGCACTTGTGAAAGTATAAAAAAATTCTGATGAATGATGACCCACCGTAGATGTAATTGATTGAGAAGGATTCTGCGAATTCTTTCGAGCAAAAGTTGCTGACAGCAAATGCTCGAATGCATCTGCCTCAAAAGTGTTCACGTAGAGCCAATATCCTAAATAGCACAGTAATGCAGTTTCCCACATCAACAAATGTATTTGCGACGGATCGTCTGTGATACTTTTTTTGTAATAAACCTGCAAGTAAAAACTTTGAATGGTTTTTATTATGAAACAAGCCCCGTGAAATGTGATGACCAATATCTGAAAAATACAGATACAATTCGTATAATTGCTATGAGTTCGCTAATTTACATGAGTCAGTCAGTTGACAACCTTTCTAAAACGAGGAACTGTAATGCTCAGTCTCTCTCCTGACACTGAAACGCGATAAGGTTGAAGAGAAAGTTTGTAAAAAACTCGAGTGTACAAATACAGAACATCAAAACACGAAGTTTGAAACATTGATAACAATTAATTTTATTTTCAATACAATAAAAAGGGCCAGTGCGGTCAGAATTACTTATACAATTTTATCAGGTAACAAATTCTCAAACCGATTATGATGCCTATCGAGAATAAATTGATCAGCCAATAATTCATAAAATGGTGGATGTTCGTTTCATATACTTATAATCTTGCAAAGGCTTTAAAGAGGATAGGGCGTGCCTTGTGAACCCATTAGATGTATTGAAGCTTTTGGAGAGTAGCATTAACAACTGAGGATACCATTGTAATGCAACTTTCCTTAGGAATTTTGAACTGCGTGAGGACAATCATGTAGGTAAGTTGAGTGCTGCAAATCTAAAAGGCAAGAGTTTACAAGTAAAGGCCACATTAATTGCGACGAAGGAATCGTATACCGTGATCAGCATTGCAGGAGTAACGGTGAATGAATAGACTTTCAGTCCAACTTCTCCTCTTGCTGCATCGCACAGCAAAGTCAGAGACTCCAGCTTATCCTCCGTTTGAATCTTTGTTCCGTTTCTCATCGTCGCATATTCAGATATTTGTTGGAACTGAAAGAGGCACAAGGCTAAGAGATAGAAAATAATCTAAAAGACAAAACATGTTAAACATTACCCCAATGTAGGCATCAGCGGAAATGTACATTGCAGAGAGAAACATGATAAAACTAGCTATCCAATCGCACTGCAATATTGAGTCATATTTGTCCTCGTACAAAATTATGGAGAAAGCACTTGTAAACGCTGTAAGACCAACAATCACAAGGCCTAACATTTGCACCGAAGAATATTTGTTTATCATGTGGATGAGACATTTTAACTCATCATACGCTTTGACAACCTGAAAAAATGAATGCAAGAACGGTTAGTGCTACCCATTCATGAGATTGCAACTATTGCAAGGTACCTTCATCATTGGAGGAACATCAGACAAGTAAGCTCTGAAGTCAATGCCCATTTGATAAGCAGCACAACAGAGTGTTTGACAATAAAGGAAACAAGTTGTCCAGATGAAGTAAATGTACAAATTAATGAAACACAAGGCGACAGCTATGGTTGTTGTGATTTGGGGGCTTGCTTCATATGTTAAGAGAAAAGTTCGTATCCATTCGGGGAAGAAGCTAAAGATTAATGGCAAGGAAGATTTATTGTTTTCCTCTGCATAACTCCAAATCCAAACATCTTTCGTAAACGTGAAGAATGCACCTGCTGCTGCCAGGTAGGTTACGCTCCAGTATAAAATTGATAAGCATTGTCCCTGATGAGGAATAATGTGACGCAACTTTCATAAATACAGATGAAAAATAATTAAGCAAGTCTTACTGTAGACATCCTGGTTCGATTAAGATCTCTGTGTTTGTACATAAAATTGACCATTTTCTTATAATTTTCACTTCTAAATGTGTGATGATAGTACCAGGTCAATGTACAGAAATAGAAAGCAACCGCCTGGGATTTATCGTACAGTTGAGATGGATCTTCCAAAACGGTCTTGTCATTTGAAGTCAATATTTGTACAGCAGTCACCCACGAGATTTGTGCCAAAGCTATGGTCCGTAGTGTGTAACAGAAAAACTGCATGATTATCAGTAAGCAAATTAGTAAATAACCTCTTTTTATTATTACAGATAATGCGGATTGAATTACTTTTCGGAGTTTAGAAGTTATAATTTCAAGATCCTCTGGACCTTGTTGGAAACGAAACGGAAGTATTAGATGATAGTAGAAAAAGTTAGAACACATAATGAAGCAGAGATATGATGATGATGTGAAAGTTACCATATTTGCTCAAACGAAAAAGAGTTAAAATTTGAAAAACTATATTACTGAGTTTCTTTATAACAGATGAGCTAGCGTAAAGTTCGATAGTACAACTAAAAGGGACTAATTAACTATACTGGCTAATTGGGTCGTCTGAATTTGGGAAATTGTAATGAATGTTCAGTTAATTATCATTCTAAATTGTAATGTCACTTTATTGTCTTTTCATTTATTTATACACGCGACCTTTTGCAAATAAGCTGATATATGTGCGTGTATAAAGGCTTTAATGAAGCAAACTGAAGTTTTCGATCGATTTTTTGATTTGTCTTTGTTCCACTGTTTTATTATGATAATTTATTAGTACACTAAAGCCCTCAGTCTTCCAAGAGAGTCCAGCTTCATACTTTACTTGTTGAATGTAACCTTTGAGCTCAGATGGAAGTTTTGACTCCTTCGTTGGAATTTAAACCTGCGGAATCAAAAATGCAAATCTTTGACCTGTCTGAGCTGCTGTAGCATTCTCATTGTATTACACCGACGGTTCATTCCTTAAGAATTATTTCGCAAGCCATACCGTAAATGGTATAAGTTGCACGTGTGATGACTGACATCCATGCGAGACTTAAAAATAGCTATAATAAGTTCGTATGAACCGTATATGAATGAAAGACGTAATATTATTCAAATAATCTTAGTTATTAAGTAGCTTGTATAATCATGTTTATTAGAGGAGAGCATAAAATCACTGTACTTAAGTAGCATTGGGACGAGAATAACTTGATCCGACCTTCAACCAACTCTCTCTTCGTAGGATACTTCTTTCCAGGAGAGAAGTATTTTCTATCGTTTGCCCATCGTGTTAAAAGAAAGGAATGGCATTGAGACTTGAGACATCCTTTCAGGATACGCCAAATTAGCTGCCTCAGATCGGTCTCATTTGGTCTTTGCATCTTTGTGACTGAAAAAGAATTCCGTGGCTAATCTGTAATATTTTGGTAACTCTTCAAATGCTTTGCTTTGACACAGTATAAAAAGATTGTTGACGATTCTCGATAGTATAAAGGCCATGATAGACAGAGGAGTCCATTCCATTATGATTTCTTTCTCTAGATGATTCCAGTCTCCAGAAAACGGAAAGAAGAGTTTGTACACTACGACCATTATGATCAAATCCGTTAGAATTCTAACACCAGGACGCACAACGCCCTTACACACTAGAATCATCCGACTCTCTTCTGCTGACATTGTCAACATCCACAGCAATGTGAACACTACAAGGCATGCCAGGTACGGCACACAGGATGGAAGAAGCGTCGCCTTCAGGAGGGTCGTGAGGAGGAGTGAAGAGATGAGGAATCTGTAACTTCCTCTGAATGCGACGTCAACTTCTCTAGACTACATCGCCAATGTATATTTGTAATTGTTTGATTGCAATAGAAAATGAAATAGAGTTCTCCTTACGATTGATTCTAAAATGACTAGCTCCACCATCAAGGTTATCTCGACCAGAGACTGCTTCGATTGACGTAATAACTCGCGAAAGCTGCGTAGGGAATTGCAATCAATCTTAGGGCGGCGTTTAAACACGAGTTAAATGTGTCGCATATACTTACTGATATTGGTATAAGAATTGAGTCTGATACAGAAGGTATTGTGCCAACTTCTGAATCCCTGAACTCCAATCTGACAGTTGTAAAGCTACATACAACAAATAGCAGTTCCAAAGAACTCTTACTGAAAGGAAGACAACTGAACCAGCGATGAAGATACAAATTCTTGTGGGAAAAACAATCGCCGTTTCCACAACTCGGCAGAGTAGATACAAATGAGCTGTCCATAAAAGAATCGAAGTACTGCAGCGTTGACTCAAGTCTGGTACAGTGTAAGAACCTTCAAAAAGCTGTTCTTGAGTTGCCACTGAGTCCAAAATACCATAAAAAGTTACTCCTAGGTCGGTTGTAATTAAAAGTAAAGGAGAGTCTGGGAACAGGATTAGCAGAAGGACGGACAGCGATCTGTACTGCAGGCTAGTCAGATATTGCAGCAGTTCCCAAAACTAATTAAACCAAATAAATTATCGTCGTGAGTAATGTTAATGAGAGATTACGCACTGATTCCGCACGTAAACTTACAGTCGGCCCATAAATTAAGTTCCTCGAGAGGTCTTCAATTTCATAAGACATTGTGGAAGGGTAGGAAAGTCCAAACACCACATTCACTTTTCATAATTGATTCCACACGAAGCGTCTTTTACCAATAACAAGTCACATTTTTATGGAAGGGTTAAATGGCGGACTATAAATAGTTTCTACGGATTTCGTACCACCAACAGAATTATGGGAAGCTTTAAATATCAAAGCAGCAACATAAATAAAAGTTCAAAGAGTCTTCATAAATCGTAAAATTAAAATATTCGTTTTGGAATTAAAAATTAGTATGACTGGATGTCTCAATATATTTTTCTGCATTTATTTGTCATTAAAAGGTGGAGTTTATCTTCAATATTATGTTTATGTGTGCAGAGGTGCCAAAAAATCTTTGTTGGACATCTGAACAAAACAAAATGTTTCCTTCAGCCTTTTACTGTCCCAGAAAACATTCCAAGAAAATTGATGATTATGATATCCCTGAGCACTAAAAGCAATTAGGAGATGAGATCACTATAAGCATTACAACACCATTGTTAAAATTGAATAATTTGTAGCACGCGATCAATTAGTGACCAGAAGAAAGAACAGCTTATGAATTGCTTTGGAAGTTGATTCACAGGTTATTGATTTGCGATGGCGATGCCTATCGTTAGTAGGTTGCGTCTATTAATGAATCTATGAATGCAGATGATAGATTGTAGAAAAGATAGAGAATAATAGTATCTTAGTGCCCATGAATATTCCTGACCTTTAGTAGTTCGACATGTACGCAATACCCGTCCTGCTGTGTCCCTATAGCCCTAGTTTGTCCTTCCGGTTTTATTCCAATCAATTTGAACTACAATTCAAAATGAAAAAGTTTAATTTTAGTCTAACTTGTCATTATAGTTGGAATTGTTAGAGAGAATGTAGTTCGGATGCCATAAACCTGCTTCCCATTAAAGTAGACTCGTATTTCCTGTCGCAGTTGCACATCGCATCCATCAATCTTTGTTTCGAAGCCGTAAGAAGGTGTCGACCAAATTAGATCATCAGTAGGAAACGAAGAGATCTTATAACTTGTGCGATCCAGTTATCTTCTTGAATAGAACGGATATGCCTACGTAATTAATTTTAGATGACAAAGAGAGGAAAGGGATCTGTGTTGTAGACGAGTAGTAGTAGCAAAGTACCCCATAATCTGATCTAATAGAATGATATCGTGACTTGTCCTACACACACCCTTCTTCTTGCGATAATTGAAGCTTAATAATAAGTGCACCACTGCATTGCAGCAATGCACAACTCATGTCTCACTCTCTATCACACCGTCTTGGCCTAGTCTGCGTGTTCTCAGATATAATATAGGAATAGAAGAAACTACCTTGCAAATCCTCAGGGGGACGACAAGATAAGAACAGATTCCTCGATCTCGTCATGTTCCTCTGTGCTAAGTTGGATCATCTTGAGGAAATGGTTGAAGCAAGCGGTTAGTAGTGCTGTGTGGTGGTCAGCCTACTTTCTTGAGAAAAAAATTTCACTTCGACTTACTTGATCCCTTCTTCTACTTCCAGTCTCACTTCATCCCTCAGCCTGATCAGTCTTCTGAAATTGATCATCCTCACAAAATGACTAGAGCTCTCCTCCTCCAACTGGCCCTTCGTAAGTCACCCTCTTTTACGTTTCGTTGTTCGAAAGTAGATTTATTATTATTTGTACAATCGTTGTACAGTAGTTGTACTTCTATATCTACTTTAATTTCATTTAGTCCAATTATTCCGAAAATTCATACAGTTTTATATGAGAGTCTTGTTTGATTTTTCAGTGGGTCTTGCCGTTGCCTTCAAGTGCCCTGAGAACAACGGGTTCTTCGCCGATCCCAAGCAATGTGACAAGTACTACGAATGCCAGGACAGCACACCAGAGGAGAAATTGTGTCCAGATGGTCTTCTCTTTGAAATCAAGAACCCAAACCACGAGCGATGCGACTTGCCATTCAACGTTGACTGTGGAGAGAGGACCGAACTTCGTAAGTCAAAAATAAATTACAAAAAAGTCGATACGGCCTTCGGCATTTTGAGATTTTGAGATCAGCGAGACGGAGTAGTTTTAATTTAGGAAAGTAGGCTAGTAATTAGGCATAGGAGGATGAGTCTGAAGAAAGATGCACAAAGTCCCGTTTGAGAGGTGCAGCATCCTTGAGACTTGATTCTGATTATTATTGCTGATTTGCCCTTGATTCGCAGAACCGGCTCAGTCCACCGTTCAGTGCCCAAGGAAGAACGGCTACTTCTCCCACGAAGACCCACAAGTTTGTGACAAATTCTACAACTGCGTTGATGGAGTTGCCAATGTTGTCCCATGCCCAAGTGGCCTCATTTACGATGACTACCAGGGAACCTGCACCTGGCCAGAAAGCGCACAGAGACAGGGATGCGAGAAGGAAAACAGGAAAAAAGGTTCGAATCAATTACAAATTGCAGCTAACGAATATTTAATGGAAATTTGCATATGAACTCATTTGTGAATTTTCTTGCAGAACAACTTGCTGATGGATTCTCTTGCCCGGACAAGGAAGTCTTAGGAAACAACGGAAGACCACTTCCTCACCCAACCTACGCTCACCCTGAGGACTGCCAGAAGTTCTACATCTGCCGAAACGGAATCCAACCCCAACTTGGCTCATGCCCACCTGGAACTGTCTACTCTGAGGCTAACCTTAAGTGCGAGGACCCTGAGAGCGTCCCTGGATGGTGAGACACAATAATTTGCTTAATTACTTAATTGCTTATGATTATAGTTTTCCCACCACGCACATTCATAATTATTCAAACACACACACGTACAGAATATACAGGTCAATTAACTCATCATCTTACTTTATGAATGACATTAATCAAGTGTATTACATAATGCACGAAATATGACACTTTGCATAACCGGTTTCCACATCATAAAGACCCATTAACTTGAAATATGATAATTTATTTGAATGACAAATTGACACACAAAGTACCTACAGACCTCTCTATAAACCTTTATGATTATTCTAATTCGCAAATCAGAGCTGCATGCAACGCTCTTATTCCACATGTATGTATACCTAATCACTCTGACCTTTTGAGAAGATGACTAATTGAAATTTTTCTTTTCAGTGAGAAATGGTTCGATGACGAGAAGAACTAGAGCAGAAGATGATTCAGAGAATTCTCTATTTACTTTATACCTCAGAAAAAAAGAAAGAACATTCCTACGAAAGAACAGCCCCTCTCTTCATCCATTTTATTCTTAGATTGAGAATACTCTCTACTTGAAAGGGTAGCAGAAAAAGTCAATTTATTTTTCATCTTGTTATACGATTTGCACTTACGATGTTTTGATGAGAGAAAGAGATTTAATATATATTTTTATACAAAATGAGAAAAGAGTGTCAAATATACTTTTTGGATTGTGTAGATTTTGATGTGTGATACAATAGTTGCATTGTACTGGGAGAAGAAGTGAATGTGGAATAATAAATATTAAAGTTGTGTGTTAAGTATGTGTTGTCGATTGTGTAATTTTTTTACCATATTTAAATGAGATTGAAATTGGTGTGTCGTCCCATCAGATGGTCGTTGATCTCGCGAATAAATTTTGTGCTTCCGTCATGTTCAATAATGCATGACGAAGGCGATACTAAGGAGAGATACGAAGATTTGGTTGCATAATAACACAAATAACAACTGCACTGCTAATAGCTACTAGCTTGTGGCTAGTGAATCTCAGAGATTTGTACATAATATCAATATGACTATGTGTGTTATTTTGCCTTATTATTACGTGACGGTGTCCTCTCATGTATAATTCATCTATTGTTATGTCCTATGCACATTATTATGGCGGAGCAAGAAAGGAAAATACATGGCAAATGTCGATGGAACAAAAGGGTTAAGAAATTCCTCCCTTGTCGAGTCTTTTGTTACACTATTGTTATTGTGTCGTATTTGGCCGAAGAAAGTAAAAGTAAATGTGATGGCTATCTATCCATTTCATACATTTTCGTTCTGAGGTTATGCAGCAGCCATTTGTTATTTAAGTGTCCTCTCTGCTAAAGATAGAAGGAGTCAGATCAACCAGATGAGTTGTCAATTGTAGACAGAAGGGCGGTGTTCATTGTGTAAATCCGAAAACCAGTTTAGAAATCGAAAGTTTCCCTATCTACTCACGGCCTTCCCTTGAGGGATCTATTATCTGCGTGGGTTTCCTCAAACCTCTCTCAATCTTGTGTTCCATAATCAATGCGTTTTTATTATGTAACATTTGTACGTATGATTTATATGATCTTGTCGTCCTGTGGGTTGGGTAGTTGGATTTTGGACAGGTAATGGGTATGTATTCTATGCGATAAAACTTGATAGCTTTGTGTTGCATGACTTGACTCTCGATTGTGCATAATCATAATATATATCTCTAACTGGGAGGACCGGACCGGAAGATTGTTACAGGAAAGAATGACATGCTTCACGATCAACGACGGCTTGAGGGAAACATAAGAGGCGGCTTGAGACATTCATCCACATTCTTATTTGCATTTTTGTGATGCAATAATTGTAATTGATTTGTTATGTAACAAAACCCATTATTATTCTTTCAAGAAAAAGATCTGAATGCGCACACTAAGGAATTTTAATTTCGAGGAAAAATATATGCAAGTCAAGTGTTCATAATATGCACATGCTTACAAATGGGTGATGGCTGAAATGCTGAAATGTAATTGTGCGGAAGGATTTGTTTCATTTCATGAAGACAGAAATAAAGAGAAGTTTGCCTTGAGACGAGAGATTGAAGTAAAAATTTGGGTATTTTTGGAAGAGAAATTTCTCTCGCACCATGAAGACCACAACCTTTAGATTTTGAAGTAACGATCGTTGGTATTTATATGACAAAGTGGAGCGTAGTCGTGTAGACTTTAGAGTCATTGTTGTTGGAAAAGTGAGATTTCTCTCAGAGACCTAAAACCTAAACTCGATCTCAGGGCCAAGATTTTTAGATTTTAAGTGAACATTCTACATTTAGAAGAGATTGCATGCTTGACCACGTTTACTGAAAATGTAATAAATGTTGTGTTTATTGTTAACATAGCTGGGCTAATTGTCTTTGCTTTAAAAATAAGTCAGAGAGCTGTGTTCACGAAAAGCCAGAGTCAGGGACGTGGTTGCGCCTACTGCCAAAACAACTATTAAAGGTACAGCTCACAACGAGTACTGCTACTTCGTGTCTTGTTTGAAGTTTGATCAGTCAGCGTCTTTGATGTCACAGAAAGGCAGTCACGAATGACGATGACTTGGGACTTATCGTTCTGGTCTTCACGTAAAGTTGGAATGCAAATGAGTGGAGACAAAAGTAGGTGACCATGAAATGCAAGCTTCAGATTGTTCAGATTGATTTTTTGTAGATCAATTAGCTCGCCTGACATTAAGCATCTCGTTGAGGGAGGGACCAGTGGGGAATTGGACCACTTTTTTCATTTGAACCAAAGTAATTGGCAATATTCAGTGGCGTGGTAAGGGTTAATAGCGAGGCGCTGACTGAGGTGTTCAGTTTAATTGGAGGGTTGGAAGGTTAATTGGGTACCGGCACTTCGCACTTCTACCTGTTGAGGCAAAGTCAGACAAGGCACAAGTTGGATTGATTATGGTAACAAAGAAAGAAGGGGATTAGGCAATAATGTACGTATTGAATGGCTTTGTGCAGAGTTGGAGACCTCGCCTACTACAATTGCATTGAATTGGATGTGAGCCTAAGCAGTGGCACTTGTCCCCTGGCCTTTGAGTCGACCACAGCAGAACTCTCGATTGTCGATAGTCTCGAAGGAGTGAAGAAACAGAAGTCAGGATGAAAGCCATTCTTTTGGTGGCAGTTGTGACCCTCTGCGTGACCTCTCAGTCCCTACTGGTCCAAGGTACGGTAACTACAACAATTATACGCATCGCGTCAATAAGTCCCCCAAAACGCACATCTCTCTTGATTCTAACATCTTCAGTCCCATACAGAATAGAGTCTCTTCAACAATCACAGGAAAGCAGGAAGTTGGTAGTTGGTTTGATTGGGGACATGAGTATGAAAAGTTATCATAATAATATGTGCGATATACCTAAATAAGTGTGTAATGTGTGCCAGTATAAGTGCCTAATTTCCATAACTGCCCCACTCACTCCTTAAATAAGGTTGTTAGACGAATTCGATTAGGTAAAAAACTGTGCTCCCCACCTAATCCTCCCATTTGTCCCATTAGGAAATTGGATTTGTGGTGGAGAGGGAAAAAAGATTAAAAATACCGTCATGAAAATGAAATTGATTTTAGAAAGTCGCAGGCAGATTATATCATTTGTTTAATTTGGACTAAAAGTGAATGCACACGGCTGAATGGCGGAGGAAGGTGCAATATACGACGTGAGAGGGGAGGAAATCCTCTGGGAGTCTTCACAGATATTTAATATGAGAAAGGATTATGTGTGAACCTTATTAAGTGCAACAATTGTAACTCTCTCTCACAATTCCTAAATAGAAGGGTTTCTTTCAGCTTTATTGATGTAATAATAACGAGAGGGCTATTGTTTCAGGGCAAGAATTTGGAGTCGCTGCGATTCCACACTGCCCAGACGTCTACGGCTTGGCTACTCACGCCCATCCCGAATACTGCGACAAGTTCTTCAAGTGCGAGAATGGAACACTGACCCTCGAGACTTGTGAGAACGGTCTTCTCTTCGATGGAAAGGGAGCTGTTCACAATCACTGCAACTACAACTGGGCTGTCCATTGCGACAAGCGATTGAATGAGAGTAAGCACCGCACAGTCACACTAGACTACATCTGAGTGATGATGGTACAATTCAATGACGGAATGTTGATGGCTTATTGCAGTCCCTGCTATCTCCACTCCCGGATGTCTCTACCAATTCGGACTCTACCCTAAGGCTCCAGGATGTCATACTTCGTACGTCAAGTGTGCCTACGGCGTGCCATATGAAACCCCATGCGAACCCGGACTTGCTTATGATGACAAGACTCACTCTTGCAACTGGCCTGATCTTCTCCTTGACCAGTGCAATCCAGAAGGTCTTTGCGATACACACGCAACACTCATATTACAACTACTGTAATAATTAATGTGTAACTTGGTGTTGATTCCTATTTAATTAATGCAGAGGTGATTGGATACCGATGCCCTGATAAGGTTGAGCCAGGAACCCTTGCCTACAAGTTCTGGCCTTATCCTCGATTCGCCCTTCCAGGAGACTGCGGAAGACTCATCACCTGCGTCAACGGATACCCTCGACTCATCTCTTGTGGAGAAGGAAAGGTCGTCAACGAAGCCAGCTTGACCTGCGAGGAACCTGAAGTCGTTCCCAAGTGGTAAACATGCCCAAACTCATTTTGTTCTCTTACAATTATTACAACCAATTTGAGGAGTCTAATTAAAGATAAAACATTTTTGTGTTGTTCTAACAGTGCTTCTTATCACAAGAAGTAAGGCGGAAGTATAACAGCACATTGCACGCTTACTCAGAGTGCGAGGGACGTTTATGATACATGGAAAGGAAATTGGCTCAATTATAATCATATTAAATAATTAACACCCATGACTTAAGTACTCGTTCGTCGATTATCGTAACCAGAAATAAAGACTTGAGAATACTTAAACACAACCACTTGTTATTAGAATTCATTCATTCTTAAGAACTAAAATTCTATAAGTACATTTATTCATTGTATACAAATTTACACTCGTACGTTCACATAATATAATTTCAAATATGAAATATATATTGCAATTTATGAAATTCTAATCGTCCAATCTCTCAAAAATAAATTCCACACACACACGTATATAAAAAGTTGCAAAACTTTTAAAAAACAATTCAGCACACATGAAGAAAAAGCTGTTTCGTTAAATTGTACGCACAAGAAACATAAAATTCAAGTTCGTAACATGTAAAGATCATCAACTGACACGTTATAAGCTTAAGTTGTAATGATAAGGATTAGGGATTGGGATATAACATCTTAGATCAGCAAAAGGGACTCGAAGGATGAATATTTCTTATGTCAATCCAACAGGATTGTTGTATTCTAGAGTTGGCGATTTCCTCCAGCGTAGTCTTCTTCGGATGAGGACGCTGGTTGAGCAGCAGCGGACGATTGTTGGTGGTTGCTGTTCACTTCGTGGACGACGTACACTGGGACATTGCGACTTGCTTCTGGTCGCTGTTGGGTCTCTGATTGTCTCAGCTGAGAAGCCTGGACTGCTGCAGGACGGGACTGCAAAACATGTGGCAAATAAATTGTGAGATAGGAGCTAATATTATGGAGACACATGTGCAATAGAACATTTTAGCTAATAAGTCCCAACTCTAAATAGTAGAAGGACTACTACAGGCAAGCTCCCGTGCTGCTGCCAGCCATTGTGCACACCCTTTTAGGTCAAACACTTCCATTCGAACCTTTCGTCGTACCTGCTGCTGCTGCTGCTGTTGTCTGGGTCTCTGTTGTTGCTGCTGCTGTTGAGGAGCCTTCTGTTCCTCTTCTTCCTCTGGAGGTGGAGGAGTTGTGGATGGAATGTCACAGTCTTCTGTGGGAGGAACTACGCATCGGAGACTCTTCTTGTCGAAGACAAGCATAGCAGGGCATCGTTGAAGTCTTGGGTATCCTCCTTGGCATTGCCAATATCGGTTACAGGACTTTCCAAGAGGGACATTTCCATTAGGGTCGTCTTTGCAGAGAGCTGTGAGAGACAAGAAAGCTGTTAGTGTGTATCTTAACTTGTATCCTTAATTGGAGCAATATTTAAGTATTTCGTGTAGCAACATAATGTTGTTCGCCCTTTTCTCACGGTTCATTTAGTGCAGAAGAGATTTAACTGTTTACGATTTACTTTCGCCTTAGAAAGTAAAAAGTGAATGTTAATCCATTTTACTGAATGGAGGGAGGAAGGAAGAATTTATCGAGTGGAAAAATCTTAACCTACTTAAAGACATTTAAGAAGGAGGGGAACGTGAGACGCTGCAAAAGAATCGACTTACGATGCTTTTGGCACCCAGGAACATTCTCAGGCCAGTCACAAGCATGCGTATCTTCGTTGTAGAGAAGTCCTCCGATGCAAAGTTGCTCGGTGGCAGTTCCGTTCCAACATGTCCAGTAGCGAGTGCAGGATGTCTCGTGTCCGAAGATTCCGTACAGCCAGTCGCAATGATCAGTTCCAATTGGTGGATCTGGAAATAAGTTACGATGAAAGGATGAAAAGAGAGCTCAACTCTAATGAGTACAAGACATTAAGAACAACGACGGCATGTCTAAAGGGATATAAAATTGATGAGTGAGATTCGCACTGGCGAGTTGTTTTCCTTCGCAGTAGTTTCCTCTCCATGGGTAGTCGCATCCATCAGCGACACCGCGATTTCTGCCAGCAAAGGCAAGTCCATTGGGACAGTCATAAAGTTCTGGTTGGCCATTGACACATTCCCAGTAGCGATCGCAGTATGTCACATCTCCAACGATTTTGCCTTTGACATCGCAAGGGTTGATTTGTTCGGTTCCTTTCTTCTGGGCAGAAGTTGTGACGACGAGGAAGGCTGCGGCAAAGGCTACAGGGGAAATAGAGAAGAGAACTTAACGTACTTCGATTTGGTCTGGAGGTGCAGTCGACATTGAAGTCGTACTCGCAATTGGAGAAAAGCTGGTTGCCCCCACGACCCGCACGACCACCACCGCTTGTGTAGACCATCCCATTAGGACAGTCTCGCACTCGAGACACATTTCCTGAAGCGCATTCCCAGTATTTGTCGCAGAAAGTCTCATGTGGCACAGTTCCACTCCTTGACCCGCATGGGTTGGAAGGAGGCGAATTATTGGCAGAGCTTTTCTGAGCCAGGATGAATGGCGAAGTTGTAGAGCCCGTGAGAAGCAAGCAAACTTTAATGAAAGCAGACAGAGAGGCATACATCACATCATTGTTAGTTTGTTAATTGGAGAATTAGTTTTGGTTTTCCCAAAAAACAAAAGTTCATGACAGGCGTGTCTCGGCCTAATTTCCTTCCAAGAGAAGAAGTCACGAGAAGTCGCATATAAAAGTGGAAATCTCCAATCTGTGGGAAAATCTGCGAATTCGCAGAGCCCAAGGGTATTGGTTCGTTCGTTACTTCTTTTCTTGGATATTAAGGAGTCTTGTTCGCTTGTTATTTGATTTTGGATGGTGAACGACCGTCCTCGTATTTACTGACCCATATTGGGCTGAATTCTTTGCAAACACCTCGAGCAATTACCAAATACAACACACATTGTTATGTGTGTGCACAGGTCATTTGAATATGTTACGTAAGAAGGTAGAGCGAAGTGATTTACAATTTCTAATTTGCATGTAGTTATGCACTTCTCTTACTGCACACACGCATTTCCCTTTCCTTTAACAGAAATAAAATTACACTGACTTACAAGGATTATTTTGCTTTAATATTCCTTTCTGCTAACAATTCATCCAAACAATTACGAGAATGTTGTTGAATGGTAAGCAATTAGCCAGTCTAGTCTAATTGTACCCGAAGATACTCGAGTAACAATCATCATTATGACATTTCAATTCACAAGAACTCACATCCCTGTGATTTATGACTTGACTCACAAGCACACACACTTCATGCATGTCTGTGCAAAATGTGTACGTGTAAATAAATTGCGACAAATGGGAAAACATTTAATTTTTCTCCTGTTCACAACTCTTGACGAAAAGTAAAACTCTGGTGAAACTGTCAGAAGTAGAGATTAAAAAAGGATTATCGTACTTTTACGAGATTTTGAAATGGTCATCTGCTACAAGAGAGAAATTTAAAGAAGAGAAAGTTTTTGAGATTGAATGGGAAGAAGAATTGAAAATGAGAAGAATGATCATCTTAATTGTGAATGAGTAAAGAGGAAGCGACACGGTGTGCCTTGATTATGTTCATCATCTTTCGTAGCAATTAAAACTATACCTAATTCGTATAACAATTAAGGCTAATTGTTTATTAAGGCTCTTAGCCGGCTATTTATCTGTAGATTTGATAACAATAATTAAAATTACTTTTGACATCCGTTTCCACCTAAAAGATGGAAAGAAGATATTCTATTATTCTTTTTGTCATATTGTAATTATGAATTATATGATTAAGTCACAGACCAGTAAAGTTTACTGGTCTGTGTGATTAAGTGAATGTCTGCTGAGGAGAGATCGTTGTAGATTCTAATCTGATTGACAGTTTTCCAGTTAAGGACTCCTACTGCCACTATACTATACTTGTGTATGACCTTGGGTGTGTGACTGAAGACAATGAAGGGCTTGTCTCATCCTCCTTTACTGCCTTTCTAATTTAAGACTAGCGAGTGAAATTGAAAGAGAGCAAATCCTGTCTACTCATGAGCGATTGATTTTACTTGGTCGACAACAATAAATCGTTTTTAGGTATTGGATAAGAAATGTGAGGACATTAGAGAAGTGCAAAACAACGTGTGCGAGTGTAATACACGTCAAAAGGAACTTTTACTTTCGCCCATTTCCTCAATTAAATATGTATATCAAATGCCACAATTGCAAATTGCAAATTGCAACCGTAAACTGTAACTATCAAAGCCTAAGCATAATAATAAGTGATTCTCTTGGGAGACCACACTTACACTTTTAACCTCCCAAAGTAATAATAATTGATTAACCTCGTTCCGAAAAGAAATTGACAAAATGCAAAAAATAGAATTTTAGAAATAAGTAAGTACTGAGAATTTGAATGATTAATTCAAAAGGCGAAGCAAAAACTTGATTTAAATGTTATAGTCAAAGATTGACTGCCCACACTGCCCAGTGCCAATAAATTGTCAAGATGATGCGTAAATCGTAAATGCAATGCAAGCCACACTTTTCCCATGAGAGTCCCAATATAAATGCTTGTAAGCGTGGCATATATGCAATGGTTGAAATGCTGCCAGGAATTGCAGAAAAAGTTACCTGCAACAGCCAGAGAGGAAGTGAAACTCATCTTCTTCCTTTGTGGGGTACTTTGAGAGTAACTTGTCACTTCTGGACACGCACAGAAATGATTGGAGGTACTGAAAGTGTCCTCCTACCTGTCTGTGAAATGATGGTTTCTAAGTCGTGGGAGATGATGCGATGGAAGAATGAAAAAACTTGATCGTCTTGGAATGAGTGTGTGATTGTGTCGAGGTTTGAGAAGAGACTGAGAAGGAAGAAAGGCAAAAAGAGAGGACAAAAGTCAATGTGTATGTGCAACAATCCAACAACAACCCAACTCGTCTTAAGAGTAGCAATCATCTTCATCATTGTTGCATTCTTTGATCGCGTCTTCTCCCTTAGATTCAGAGAGACGTATATAATCTTTAACACGTCCATCGTTTTTTAGAACGAAGCATCCTCTTCGTTTGCATTTTAATGTACGTGAATACATGTGTGTGCATCTTCCAAAGTCTTGTTTTGTGTCTGCATCCTTACACAGGACACGAACAATTATAAGGGTTGTGCGCACTAATGTTGTAGAGGAGGGAGTGAGACTTGTCTTAGAATAATTGGCCCTTCATTCACATGCCTTCTACAACTTGGATGGGCCCAAGGAGTTATAAATGTATGCAAAATCAGTCACGTTTGGGTATTAAGTTAGACTTTAGTAGGATGGAATGGAAGAGTTGTTTTTGAAAAATAGTCGGCACTGAGATGTTCGTTCTGCCATTAAAGAGGATAGAGAGGAAAGATAGGAATTCCTGAAGACGAAAAAATACTAATCATCTCATTGCCTCATGTCTTAAGGACTCTAGAAATTTAGTGCTTTAGAGATTCTAGGGTTAGCTTAGCTCCTTAAACAGAGAGATTATTGAGGTGGATCCTTCAACAATAGTGGAGATGGAGATGGAAGGAAGGCGCAGTGTGGCATGAGACTGTGTAATTGAAGTGATGCGACGTGAAATTCATCTCGTGCTGTGAGGTTTTGCGACTCATTGTTAGACTTTTGAAGTATTGAAAATTTATTTTGAACGACAACTCTGATTGGAATGGATGGTTTTTGGAGCGTATAAAAAGGCAGTTAGTTTACGAATATGGAAAAATTAAGCGTACGAAATGAGGCTAGTAAATGAGTGATTTTGCGAAGAAATAAATTGTAACTGAAGGATGAATAAGTTGATGAGACGGTGGGGTGGGCACCACCCTTCCGCATTTTTATAAAAGGATTGCAAAATGTGAAGAGTGAAGACGATCAAAAGAGGAGAGTAAATAAAAAGGAGAAGGAGGAGTGTCTGCTTGTCTCCAACTGTTGACTGTATTGAGTCAATCAAGCAGCTCGCAGAGATAAATAGGATAATTTTTTCGCGAGTTCTCTTTTGATGTGCAAATTTAGATGAAGTCTCTATATGCAAGTTGAGGCAGTTTAAGGTGTATGTGTCAGTGAATTGTCAGTAGATGATCAAGTTACAACTTAAGTGGTGGTGGTTGATGGGTCAGTAGAGTGAGTCATAAATTATGTGTAGTCGTCTTCTTCTTCATTTGCAACATGTCTTTCGTTGTGTTTTGTGCATGTATGCTTATTAAGATTTGAGCAACATTTTTATTGCATTTTCATCATCAGATGCTTTACTCATTTCTGAGCGAATATTAATGTATTTGCAAACAAAACTAGTTTTTTGTGCAATAATAATCAAAAAGAACTCTGTCTTCTTTGGGTCCTCCCACTGGCGAATTAAGACGGTTGTTTGGACTGTCTTCTGATAGCTTACTCTGTTCAGATTTTGATTCATCGAATTTTATATTCAAGACATTCAAGTATGTGGTTATCTAAATATTCATGGTTGAATTAGTTCCATAGCTATTTTTAGATACTTGATAAAAATACCGATACACCAGAATCAATACATATAGCAGTAAACCTAAAAACATCTAACGTGGGAAAGCAAATGTATGTCTTAATTGATTATTCAATTAAAGATTTACAAATATCTAAGAGTAATAACCCGTTTGGTTTCAATTAACAAAATAAACAAAATATTTAAATTTTTCCCCAAGACATATACACTACGAGAGATCTGTGCTAGTAAAATTCATCAATTAGCAGATGGTCATTAAGATTTCTGCAAAAACGCTTTTGTGCAGCTTTCCTTGAATTGAATCGACGTGAACAGTGCTCAGGTGGAATGTTAAAAACAAGTTATTAAATATAAATATTTAGATAAGGTGTAAGCCAATTAAAAAGCAAGTTACTTAATAATGTACAAGCAAAACCTTTTAAATAGAATGATAATGTATTAAATCTTGACCTTCTTATTTTCTTTACTTATTAAAATCCTAATCCACCTCATTTACACTAGTGCAGTAATAACGAAAGGAACCTTGAAATAATTACGTTCCTTCTTAAGCAACCCGAAAAATGAAATTGATATCTTATTCCTCGCTAGAAAGTAATCAGGTGAATGGAATGAGTTTCAAAAAATCCAATTTGTTTGAACTTCCAATGAATTGACGGTGCGGCAATGGAGTCAGTGAAATGAAATGATGAATGCACTTCGTTGGAAAACTACATCTCAATTCCGTGAATGCATAATGACTTGTGAATCTTGATTATTTGTTTTGCTTCGCATTATTGTTAATGAATGGTTGGGAGTTGGAAGAAAAATAGTCTGATCTAGGAAACTTTTATTTTTTCGGTAAACGATAGATAATAATAATATTAACAAATAGGAATACCGATTCTAATACTGATTCGGGATGTAACTCCTTGAGTTACACAATTGGGGTGATAGTTAGAGTGGCTTGATTTTTTCCGTCATCGGCAAGGCGGAGCACTGTAGCAACTTTGCTCTTGATGATCTGATCAACTTCGACTGACACATTCCCGATGGTATCGTCTTTTGGCAGTTTGTCGTCATCAAGGACTTTGAAAGTCAAGTACTGGAAATCAAACCAAATCGTTTAAAAATGAACAGTGACATCCTGACCTACCAGTCTCAATACACTTGATTGTCAAAGCGGATCGGAAGGTTACCTGATCTGTTCCAGGTTGGCACATTCCAAACACCACGGGTACTTCCCACTCAGCCTCCTCGACATTCTTAATCGTCTTCGTTTTGGCGAATTGGGTGAGAGACCCATCCTTGCCCTTGCTGTAGTAGCAAGCGACATACGGATCAGAAAGTCCTTTGAAAACGTCAAGTCTGGGAATGTTTCTAAAACAAATAAATATTGCAATAGTAAAGAGAACTTAAAGACAGTAAGTACCGATTGTAAAAGATGGAGATGACCTACTGAGCTGAAAGTCGGAAGGAAATCGGAGTGACTCTCTTGAGCAAGAGAGATCCTTGAGAAGCATCAGACAGATTAACGTAAAGTTCTTGGTTCTTCTGGAGAACGTACGAGTCAACGTCAACGTCAACATATCCTACAGTGTCGTCTTTATTTAGGGGATCCTTGTCAAGAATGTCGAATCGCCATATCTGCGTAAGACAAATTGCAAAGAATAAATCCACTGCGAAAGTGTAACATTGGTGTAAACTGTACATGAGCAACGTTACATGGAACTTACTTGTCCAGTTCTCTGTCGCCACTCGAAGGTGAAGACTTGGTCCTCCCAGTCAGGGTTGGGGTTGTTCTGCTTGAACTTGGTTTCTCCAGCCTTCACCAATTCCTTGTTGACGCTGTCCTTTACTGACCACCGGACGTACGGGTCTTGAACAGTTGTACCGGCTAATCCCCGATCTCGCATAGGCAGGTCCCTACAATTTCAACCATACTTATATACGATTCTACTAGTAGGAGAGGATGCTTTGTAGATGCAATATGCGATTACTGCACAACTATTAACTTCGAAGGGTCTTACCGTGCCCCAATGACAAAATTAAGGGTTGCAGATCTTGATCCAGGTCCAGTGATGGGGCATGTGGGGAGAACTGTGGAACCTTTGCCGGCCATTGTAGCTTGAAGTTTCTGAGAGTGTGGAACTGTTGAAAGGTATTTGCTTGAATAGCTGTAAGTAAAGTGTGATAGAGGAATCAGGGGAGTTCGAGTATTTAAGCCAGTTTGGTTTGAAGTCTTTGACCTAAGGGTGATGTAAAAATGTAAACTCTTAGCTTATCTGTTATAGTATGATACGTCATCCAAGCAGATAAGGTAAAGCATTAAGTGGAAGTTAGTATACCCTGACAATGAAGCTGATAATCTGTGATCATTGTGGTGATGATTGATCTTACCGATACGTGTTGTTCTAGGGTGTATCTCAATTTGCAATAATAATTACCTCACTGAATACCGACAGTCACACTTATTTAGTCACCAGCAGGAACAAACACATCCTGTCCTGTCATCCGCGTAGGAGTCATAATAACTACTCAATAACTGGAGATTTATGAGTGCGCAGATGACAACACAGTATCTCAAACAGTGCCGAGAATACGGCTGGACACATCCGACTATATTTTACAGCGGTATATGAGTTTCATACAAGTCTCGATGATGCAATTCCAACTATTCCAAGTAACAAGTTGGTCACTCTACTTCTACTACCAATAAATATTGCAGAACCAGTAATCACAATGAACAAACGATGCATTTATTACGTCAAAATCGTATTCAATTGGAATTACAAATCAGATCTTTTGCATAGCAGAATATTTTACAATTTTGAAATAACCAAGTTTGAATAGAACTCTCAGTATATAAAATGCAATTAATCTTTAGTAACTTTCGTTTGAACGATGAATAGGTAACTTAACATGAATACATATGGACAGTCTTGGAATCATTCAGTCTTAACCCCGAAGCGGATTCAAGCTTTCGTTAGATACTTGAGGAAACATTCTTGCAATCCTACGGAAAAACGGAGTATCCGGATTCTTAGAATATGGGAGATCCAGAATTCGAAGAGTTTGGCAGACTTGTCCATCATTTGGAAACAGCGATTTCCAAAGTTCACTCATTCCCCGGAAAAAATGAGAGCCTTCCCATTGGCATCTCTGAAGACTCTGCAGATCATCATGTTGGTAGAACCGTTTGCTCCGAGAATTAGAGAGAATCTTCAGTCTTGGAAAAACTTCTGCATACTTGAGAGGGCCGAATCTCACATTGTACTGTCGAGCCCTTGGCACATCTTGAGTCAGCTCCAAAGTTTTCAGGTAGGGGAACACAGGCCACGCAATATCCACTGGAGTGTCTCCCCTGTAATTTCCAAACTGCAGTTCCCTCAAAGTTGGGCTTTGCTTGTTGATAATTATCTGGAGATAATTCTGTTTGCCCTCAGACAAATCAGGGAGAGTCCCGATCTTCAAAACTTTCAGAAGGAGGCTGAGTTCAGATAACAACCGTAAATCGTCAACAGATGGGCTCCCACAGTTATCAAAGATAAGTTGAGTTATCTTCGGAACCCAGAGAGGATTTAGTATCATTGCACTCAAGACATGATTCATCATCTTCGTGTAAAACCGGTCAACTAGTTTGACTTCCTCTAGAGATGGGAGAGCTTGAAGGAGGTCTTCGAGAAACATCTGTCCCACACTTCCTACGTAAGCGTTGTAGTTCCAAAGCTCCAATCTTTTCACAGTGGGAAAAGTTTTCCTTCGACCGTCGTTCACAGTCCAGAATACAGGCTGGTCACTGTGGGCTCCTCCAAATCCAATGGTACTATTTTTCACTGCGACCAATTCCTGGTGTCGTGTCATTCGTCCTTCAACGGGTGGCATATTGCGGATGTCAAGGCATTCCAAAGAGTGAAGGTTGGCTGTCATCCATTTACGGAGATGGGCTACATTGAAATGCGAATGGAACTCGTAGTCAAGTCTCAAGTGCTTAATTTTTGGACCATAGCGTCTAAGAAATTCGAGAATTTCAGCGTTCTGCTCCGTGTACTTGGCTCCACGACTGAAACAGACGTTCAAAGGCTGAAGAACTTTCGGAGGTTTCTTCATGAAAGTCTTGACATCGCGATAAAACTCATCGGAATCCAAGGACGGAGGTTCTTCCTCCTCATCATAGTGACCGTCAAAGTATACCATACCTTTAGCACTTAGCAAAGGAGACGCCAGCTCAGAGAATGTCTTGTTCACAGCTCGACACGCTTGGAGACTTTCGACGTCCAGGTAGGGAAACAGCTCCCGCAGAAACTACACACACAAACCAATTATCAGTTTAAAAAAGTATATCACTAAACAGTACTTTTCAATCAGTCCTTCCGCGTTCTCAACTTACATACACGTCTTCCATCGGATTCGAATTTATCAGCACGCGTCGATCCATGTTGTCCATGTTCAGATGCTCTCTCGTCGAGCGAAAGACACGTACGTCTGATGACTTCACCGATTAACAACGCGACGGCACTGCAAGCTCGCTGCTGACTATTTTGACGACGGCGTGTTATGATACAAAATACAAACCCCACGTCAGCTCATACGTCGAGCGTGAATTAATTACGCAGCACACCCGGGAACAATATTGTTAGAAAGTCAACAGCAGCTCTAGGCTTGCCACCCGGCACGAAACAACCTGTGGCAACACGCGAATTGTCGTTTTGACTAATTTTTGATGCATACTCACTCACCTTCTAGAATATTCTAGAGGTTGATAATGGATGGTGGTGGTGTGAAACCTGTGAAATGAACCCTTGATGCCTAGCTGCTGTTCGGCTGTCGATGAATGAGACACCCCAGCCAGATTGTTCGTATTACTCGGCGTTCGGTTGATATGTATGTGTGATTAGTGTGAAAGAAAACTGGGATTGATTCAGGTGGACTATTTTGTACTGTAGAGTTTTAGGCATTAATTCATTAGTTAGATAGTGAGAAGCAAGTTAAGCCACTTAATCTGAATAGCGAACTCTTAAAACACCTGATTAGTGTTAATCTATCTAATACACAAACCTTTATTGTCTCAAATATCGTCAGCAACATTTCTCATGAATTGGAGCATCAGGAGGTAGCCGACAGCAATAAAAATGATGATCCATCATAAGTATAATGTAAGTCTTGGGGAGATAGGTATTAAAACACCAAGATTTTCAGGTAGCAGGTTTACTTGGTAAGGTTTTGGTAAGATTTTATTGTTTTCAAGGTAACATCACATTACATTCATTCCCCTAGAAGTCTGACATTTGTAACCACACACGCTAATCAATCTCAGGTATAACAGAAAAATGGAAATGAAATAAATGAATGCTACATATCGACATGGAATGCATGAATAAATTCAAATATAGATTTGGTAGTCAGATGTATTACAAAAACAATTACAAGAGTGACAATGGCAATAAAGTTCTTTGTGATATACAGCTGCTTCAATATTCAATAATTGGGAAAATAAAAAATACTGCAGACTACAGGAGAATATTTTTACAGATCAATAATATTGTGCATTGAACAACTAATCATAAAAATAAATACTCATTTAAATAACTTATTGTACTTCATAAGGAATTGGAAAATCCCACATGCATGAATGATCAACTTTCCTATCTAGTGATCTCTGAACACACATTAATACCACTGTAAGACTTTTACTAGTGAGTGCAGTTACAACAAGTATACTTTTTTCACAGTATATTATGTTATAATAGAATCAGTGACAATTATTTGTATCTAATATGTTTTCTACCATAATTCGTGTGATATAGATTTATTTACAATACCATCGACATGCTGGGATAAGAAGACTAATGTTCACCTGAATCGAACACTCGCACAGTCACACCCGTATTTAAGTCAAGAAGACAGTGAAGTGTGTAATTATATTAGTTAACTCCAATATTCACATAATCTTCAGATCAGAGAGCTAGAATTAGATTGTTCTCCGGTTGACAAATCCCATAATTTTGAATCACATTTTTCATTTTTTTAATTAATAAAGCGAAGCGAAGGAGAAAAAGTTTCTTGTTGTACTTGGTTCACAATTTCATTTTTTCACTAATAGTTTAAAACCGTACGTCAGATACTGTATACTAAGAATTAAAAGTATCACCTTTCTATACAGTTTAGTCAGGCCTATATTATACAATGAGCTGCTTAATATCTAGCTTCTAAAGTCTCACATGGCAATGCAAATGGCAACTAATACGTGGATGAAGTTAAAAGATCATTCAAAGAGATACAATGTTAACCGACAACAAGCAGTCTACAATCTACACCTTAGGTGTTCAAAAACGAATTGATCCATGTTTTGACACTCCTGTTTGAATAACAGTCAACTTATATAATATCATTTCAACGGATTTCCTATTAGTTTGGCTCGGTATTTTGTCATTTAACAAGGATAAACAGATACTCTCAATTAGTCTTCTAGTCAGTTAGTTAACTTTGTCAAGAATTAGTAGATTATTAATTGTTGAGAGTGTTCCTGTTTTTGTCCTTAATGTCCGCTCGCTGATCATCCATTCGCTTATCTTGCAGACGAGCGATTAGCGAAAAAAAGTCTTCGTCTGGCACAGTCAGGCCTCTTTGAAGGCCCATGCCCATCTCCGGTAGTTCACTCCTTTGGTCCTCCAATCTCGATCCCTTTTATGAATGAGAATTAATATAAACTTGAGCTCGTAGTTGAATAGTAATATTGATTACAAATTGCCAGTTTACCTGACATCTCATAAGCATATCGAAGAATTCATCATCTGGACTACATGGTTCAGGCAAACTTGCCCTCTGTTCATCCATTCGTTTCGATTGCATGCCCCATATCATGTCTAAAAGATCGTCCCCTCCAGCACCTTTAAAGCGATAGTAATTTGAACATTAAACTGAGACTGGTGTCACATTCATGGCATAATGCTAATATATACTGTACAGAAAATAATTCTGCAAACAAGTAACAATCTAAAGACCCCGTCTCAGATCAATGATAACAGATATTACGATACGACGTAGATTACGATAGAACGTATGTCTTAAGCCCAAATTCAATTAACCAGATCAGATCAACTAGCAAGCAGATTCAAGCGTATCAACATCAGCAGTTAAAAGTTCAAGCTCTGACGCTGTTGAAGCTGTTATTAATAAAGCTCACAAACGGAAAGTCAAGGTAAGCATGGATGGAAGGGTACGGCATACTTTTATCAGTATTATGGTGATGGTGGTGCTTGTGCTTGGAGAATCCAGGGGCAGGGAGGGAATTGGCTCTAGTCGGCAGCGCTTTCTTCTCCTTCATCATCACATTTTCTTTATTGGTGTGGTGGAAAGAACCCTTCGACACCAAAGGAGGTTTCGAGCAACCTGAACTTTCACTTGTCACACTAGCCATGCTACCCGCGCCACTACCTTTAGAGCAGCCTGCCACTGGACCAGCAAATCTCTGTGCATTGTTCTTCTCACGAGGCATGACACATCGTTGGTCGTCCAACCTGTCTGCCTGAACTCGAGTTAACATGTCGAAAAATGCGTCTTGGTCCTCTTCTTCCTCATCTTCTGCTTCGGAGGTTCGCGAAGCATTTAATAGACTCCGATTCAGTCCTGTGGCTCCCTGTCAGAGAAATAAAAAACTTGTATCTTACATCGTCATCGATGTATCCACTGCACATTTAAGTAGGGACTCTTACCTCCTTGTTATGAAACAATACTGTCCCTACGCTATAGGACCGTTGCTGCCTACTAGAAGATGAACTTCCTTCCTTCTCCTCTTCATTTACTTCAGCCACTGGTGGTACTCTTCGGCTTGATTCACCCAAAACTGTCTTCGCATCGGGAGTCATTCTAATTAATTTCATATCTTCCATCGATTTTCTTCTGTTGCTAACGCCGGTAGGTTTTTTAACATCTGCTGCTCCCCTGACGTCTTTTCCTGTCTCCTCGAATACTTCCTCTTCAGTTTCAACAGGGCTATCTTCTTGGTCATCAGGAATTGCCAAAACCCTCCTTAAATCGCTTACATTCATTTGAGCTGTAGCTTGACCCATTGCGTCGCCCAGTTCCTTCGACACAACCAAATGATGTTTCGCGTAGTGGAGTGCTTTTCTGTGTTCACCCATAGCAGAGTGAGCATTTCCCAAAGACCAGTATGCGCGTCCTTCCCCAACTTTGTCATTTAACAGTTGTGCGATTGATAAATGTCGAAGATGGTATTCTATAGCCTTTGTGTAGTCGCGGAGAAGAGTATATGTATTCCCCAAAGAATAACACGCTTGAGCTTCCACTGCTCTGTCTCCTAGTTCTTGTGATAGAACTAAGGACTTCCTACAAAATACATTAATTACCATATTTTAACATTGTAATAAAAATTATTAAGAAGCCATGTAATAAAACATACTTGTAATGCTGAGCAGCGATCTCAAAATTGCCAGAAAATACATGTGCATTTCCTAAGTTAGTATAAGCTCGACGCTGAGCGTTCTTGTCTCCAAACTCTTTTGCTATTTCAAGACGCTTCTCATGGAATGAAATCGCTTCCTCAAAGTTTCCCATCAGATAATGTACGTTCCCGAGATTCCCACTTGCTCGACCCTCACCACTTCGATCTCCAAGAGTTTGAGTTAATTCCATATTCATTCTGGAAGAAATCATAAGTTAAAAATACCGGAACAAAAAGTGAGTGAGTCATATAGGTGATAAAAAGCTACCAATGGTAGCCTACCATATCCGGCTAAAATCTGTATATAGGCTAATCAAAAGTATAATATGCTTGCACAGAATTTTTCGATTCATATTTTTCAAGGTTTGGTAGCGTCAGTCTTTTGATGTCTCATCTTCTAACTTTTCATTAGCTATACGGCATTCAGACAAATCTTTATAATTTTCCCTACGTGTTTGTCGAAACTAACAAGCTTATACTTTACACAAGTTGTTTATTTTAGACTGTTTACTTTGCACCTGCGGTTTATACTCATGATTTATACTCCTACGAGAAATCAAGTCACACATGCCTGACTTTGCATTAATCGAAATGCACAAAGATTACTATCCGTAATCCGTAGATCCGTACTACATAACATAAATACGATTCGTGAATAAATGATTCACTCCAACTTAACTATGGCTGCTTCTTATTAATAATTATGAGATGACAGTTCGCTAAAATAACATATGCATGACGTAGTAAGAACTTTAAATAACCAAACCTAGACCAACTAATTTGTCAGTCCAAATAAAGTCGTGAAATGGCACTTCTGAAATGCACTTGGATTTTGCTTCAACTAGTCGCTTTGCAAGTTTTTCTGGCACAGAGCGATTCAACAGGTGACGACGATGACGGAGGTAATGTTCTGATTCTGATTTTGTACAATTCATTGATGACAGCCGTGCATCAATTGCGAAGTTCTAAAAAAACTACTTCATTCTGTTTCCAGAAATATCAGTTCCTAGATCTCCACGGATAGTGGGTCCAACTGAGGTTAATATGACCTACCCTTTAGACACCCTGGGGCCGTTTGAACCACTAACTTGCACTTTCGAAGGCTCACCTACTCCACTTGTAGTCTGGTTAAAAGACACTAAGGTTATCCTCATCAATTTATCAAAACCCAAATTCCAAAAACTAGCTAACTCATACCTAACATTTATGGCAAGAATTCTATACGCCTGGCTAGATCCTTAAATGTGCTTTGACGAGTTTACATCGCGAAAACCATATGGCTAGTCAATCAAAATAAAAATATTTTTGTGTAGCTCATTTCTGACAAGGATGCCGACTACTCCATCCAATTTGATGATACGAAAGTCCAAGCAAGATTGGACCTCAACTCTATCTTCCAAACAAACGGAACACACCACCTCGGTGTTTACACCTGCATTGGCCTAAACTTTCTCGGGAGAGCAGCCAAGACATTTGTCCTTTCATTCAGCTTAACACCATCGTAATCATACACCACAACTTCAGTTTCCCCTTCTTAGGCTTCTTTCAAATAAACTGACACACAACTATAAAATATTTAAATAAACATTGAGAAATGAATAAACTTTTTTCTTTTCACTTACTCGTAATACTCCAGGGCTTTAGCAAGGCATGACTTGACTTCATCAGGGAACTCTCCAGGATCCTGTTGCCCCAACCTACCCACATGCTTTCCTTTGGCATGATAGGCATTTGCTAAATTATACAGAGCTCTCGCTCTCCCAACCCTGTCATCCAGCTGGGTAGTTATGTCCAAGTGACGTTTGCAGCATAAAATGGCCTCATCAAACTTCCCCATAACTTTGAGCGTATTGCCCAAGTTTCCAGAGGCTTTGGCTTCTCCTAATTTATCTCCCATCGTTCTAAAAACAGGTGCTCGTCAATTTAAAATGCGGTTAAACATCCTTCCTTTCCACCAGATCAAACAGAATGAATACCTGGCTAGTGTAAGGTCATGTTTATGATAATTAACTGCTTTCGGGTAGTCTCCTAGAAAGAAATACGCGTTTCCAAGTTGCGAATAAATTGCCGAGAGGGTCTTGAGATCGTCAGTTCCTGCTTGAATTGAAGCCTCAAAAAATGCAACACCCGACCGGAAATCGCCGCACTTGCAAAGCCGCTCCCCCTCAAGGGCTAACTCCAAACACGTGTTGTTGTCTAGCCCAGCCTGTAAAGCATGAAATTCATGAAAATTAAACAAATCATAATGCAAATACAATACGCATTTCAAAGTATGCTATACAATAACTTCCTTCAGCTCACCATTAATAACACAACCACAAAAAGCAACCAAGGAAAGGGCAGGGTAACGAAAAAAGGGAGAACAAAACGCAGAGTCCGAAACGTCCAGCGTGAAAATTAATGCAGCGATCGGTTGAACAATTAAATTCTTCGGTGAGGATGCGGGATGACCTGGGAATTCTCCGAAGAAAGTGACAGTTGCTTTTACTTGTTATTGATTGGGAATAACAACAAACGGTTGATTAAGCTGAGACGAGAAGTGGTGGTGGTGGTGGTTGTCTGGTTGTGGTTGTTTTCACTGCGCGGGGTGTGTTGTTTATTTCATTTCGTCGATTTGATGAACACGAGGTGAGACACAGTGTCAAGCTACACGCACTTTTCACACGCACTACTTTTGTTAATAAATCGGTAATTACTAATTTAATTACTTTTAATTTTGGAGCATAAACAACAAGTAGACCTTTTGAGTCTGGCTAATTTTGGACACACGTATTTTCTTACCTTGTAGTTCTTCGTTAAGTTTTACGTGCTTGAGCTGAAAAACAAGTGAAGAAAACCACAGGGAAGTTGTTGAGAAGACACCACAGTTTTGGGATTGTTCACTTCACACATTGGGACATTCCATATTCCATGGACAACAAGGAAGGGAATTTGACTTCGAAGAAGTGGAAACTTCTTCAGGCGATCGATGATAAAGTTGGTAAGTTTGTGTCGTGCGTCACTCTTCTTTTATGACTTAACGTTGGTTAGTTCAAATATTTTAAAAAGGTTTTAACACTCTAGTCTGGTCACACACGAGTCGCGATTGCAATACAATAATTGCAATTAATCCCAACCATGCTCCGGTGGAATAAAAATAATAAAAATCTTCAGACTTGGGTTTGGCTGTGGTATGGAGTTGGAGTTAGAGGAAGAGATATTTTTGATATTAAGGAGACTTTAACAAATGATTTCTGAGCAAAGTTCACTTCACTTAGAAGAGGAGTATTTTTAGCTGAGGCTGACGTGTTTTGTGTAGAGACATTGGAGGTGTAATTTTGTCAAACAGGGATACATTTGTTCATTTCCTTCAAAGACTTAGGAGCTAGGAGCAATATAAGTTTGTTTCGTTTTGGAAGGTAGATATATAATGTTTGTCAAAGATATTGGATAGCAAACACCTCCGTTTGCAAGTTAAAGTGTCCTGAGGGAAGTCATTTTAGTCGAGAAAGCAATTTGGTTTTTATGAGTTCCAAAGTTTCCAACAAGTTCTGTTGAATGTTGGGGAATGAGGCGAATGAGCGAAGTATTGAGAGAATGAAATGCAGAAGTCACAGATGGACTTAATTGCCCGTTTACGTAAAGTCCTCCCACTTTGCACGGGCCATTATTATTCAACTGCTGGTTTGGATGTCAAAGTCTTGATAGTTTGTGGGACAGAAGGATCAGCAGACAGTGTGGAGCCGTAGTATTCAGCACAGCAGCGTCGTACATTTCTATACTCCCTTAAATGAGCTTTCCTTCCCATAGCCTTTTTTACATCTTAGGATCAGCTTCAACTACGACCCTTGTGCTCTCCTTCGTCTTGCTTGCCCTGTGCAAAAATAATATTTTGCGAGCCTGAGCAAGCGCCCAGTCTACTTCCGCATCCAACACACACAGGAAGGAACTCCCTCCCGGTTCGCTTTCGCTCATATCTTACTTTCTCTCTTCTAGACTGGAACCAGGAGATGCAAAAACTCAGAGAATCTGCCAGTGGACCTAACCTAATGTCTTCTACGAAAACTTCACCTGATGGACTCAAATTGACAAAATCACAAAAGCGGAGGAAAGCTAAGAAGAATAAGCCATCTTCCAGTTCCCTTCAGTCTAAAGCTCCTGCTGGAGTTATAATTACTGCTTCAGATCCAACTAAGGTCCCTACAATTGTATTTAATAATCCTGATACCCGGTGGAAAGGCTTGAGTGGGAGAAAATTCAAGGAAGGTGCTGATGACAGCGAATCACTCGGAATAGATGTGGATTTGAAGAAGGCTCGCTATGAAATAATGAAGTTCGGAATCAACGGCTTATCTGGTGTAGAGAAAGTTGATGCAGAAACTGGATTGGCTATCTCATTAGGTGCTGTTCCTGGTAAAAGACCTGGTATAAACTACAAAGAACTTCTGGAGAAACGAAAAGAGGAAAGAGAAACTTGGCGTCTTCAAAAAGCAGCCTCGGCTAAACCCAAACTGAAGACAAGTGCCAGTAAAACGTCTAAGACAGCTAAGAGGGCTAAGAAAGAACTAGGTGGTAACAATATTATCGTTAAAAGTAAATTAAGTACTGGACAGAAAAAAGGGAATGTGTATGCAAACAAAAAGAGTTTTGCTGGTAAACGGCCGGATAAAAGAACGAGAATGAACAATAAGAAGTAAAATTGATTTGTTTTAATATCGTAGTATGTTATAATTAATAAAACTTTCTCGCGTCAAATAATCAATTTCAATGTCCACAATATGACTGCTGACTGCGGTTTGTTTGTTGTACAAAAGTCCAATGTTTTATTTATTTCCAATCGGTTTCAGTGTATGCCTTTTATACCTGACTTGCCACTCAAGAATTTTGATAAAATGTTTTGATCAAACACATCGTAAACATCATACATGTAACATGTAACATTTAACCGGCAGTATCATGAAGGCCAAATCACAATCATACAGCTTCACAAAATCTAATAATAAGCCATCGAAAAGCATTGGTATGTAGACACACACGCCAGTGCTTTTCATTGATTTCGCTTACAACTTCGTTTAGATTCGCACAACCCCATACAAGAAAAAAGTTAGTCATTTTGTACGTTAAAAGAAACTTAACTTCATCGAAGTACTTAGATAATTTTGCCTACTCTTATTTAAGAGTATTACGATGGAAGTGGTAGTTCAACACATTATAATGACGTCTTACTTCAAGAGGCATAAGAATTTAATAGACAACCGAATTACTTCAAGTTATGATAAATATTTTATAGATCGATGATTTAGAATTTGTAGAAATAACTGTTCAGGTACACAGCAGTAATTTAAACCTCTCTGCTTTTGACTTTCTACTATTATGTTGTACATGTGATCAGACAATTATTAATTTTGAAACCTTAGAATTCAATTCTAATACTCCACATTTTTACCAATGGCTACTTTCAAATCAATGGAATGATAAAAACAAGACAATTTTAGACAACGTGATGAAATTTCTGGAGTGGTCCTTGTACTTTCTTGCAAGTGGAGTGCACTTTGAGTCTAACTGAGATAATCATGAGAGATGGTAGTTGATACCAACACGTTTACCGTGTTTATTACGGTAGCCATTAAAAACTTGTTGCATTGCACTAGTCTTTGCAATTTAAACCAAATTCGTCAATAACTTAAGCATGAGTAATAAAAGTAATGCATAGGCGAAGCCATTCAAAAAATTCCTTTCTTTACAGTTTAATCCATATTTTGAAAATCCTTCTCCGTACTTAGCGTTCCTGAATTTCGGTCATATTAGGGTAGATAGAGTCCGCGTACGAACATTTTACGGACTCGCTTCTTTATTCTGTTTTGTCTTCGCTTGTTTCAAAGAAAAGATTTGAACAACAAGCTTATCGCCAAATGGACTCTTGTACAGAATATCGTTCTTCAAATATACGCCCTGAGGAATACCCAAGTTGACTAAGTAGAACTTGACACTAGGTTCGATTCCGTAGGCAAGAGGAAGTGCGGGGCATACTACTCCAACTTTCGAACCTACGTTGCCTTTGCCTAGGACTTGCTCTAAGGAGTCTTTGTAAGAGGAGACCATAGGTGGGTCAACAAACATCACTGATGTGTTATTCAACCACCGAGAAAATGGTTTGAGAGTTAAAGAAGTACTGAGATGATCATCTAGTGCCATAATCACCAGTTCAAATCTCCGGTTACCAATATCTGTAACACGATACAAATACAATTCAGAACACTCGACAACACAACATTTATTACTCCTGCTGAGAATAATACTAGCATACCTGACAGCCTCCTAGTGAAAGATTCTCCAGTAAGCCCATAAAGCTTCTCTTCCCTTGCACAAACTGTAAGCTCCTCTTTAGGTGAGTGCACAACGGTCCGTACACCTAATGATGCCATAACTCTAGCTGCAGCAGTACCTACAGCACCCTGCCAATGAGGTCCGGCACAAATCAGAATCCAAGGACGGTCTTCTTCTCTTTCTGGACTTAGCCTGGATAGTAAATATTTTATTTTAAAGACTACATCGTTTATCGTTTCACCTGAAGTCTGACACTTGCCTGTACGCATCCCCGAATATTGGCAAACACGTCTGGACTACAGCACGAGCCATTGTTTCTATCATTCTGTAACCGAAATAAGTATTCTTATTAATCCTTTCGAAAGCATGATGATTAGAGTCGGTACGCACTATATAAGCCATTTAGCTAGTGAAAGCACTTTACCTGGAATGGTCAAGACCTACATCATGAGCCAGATTAAGTATCATGCTGCGCTTTGAAACATCAACTGCTGGAATTGCAATTCCTGTGTCCGTTACAAATCGTTTAGAAGCTACAACTCCCGTTCCTCTAAGTGTAACTGATTCAACCATTCTTTCAGCTACGAGAGTAGTGTCTTCGGAGGTAAAAAGAGGGTCGGTCGGTCTAGATCCATTACGAGCAAGAGGTACGGGCTGAGCTGGTGCATCTTTTTTCGGAGCAACAGGCACTAATATTGAATAATTGAATTGAGTAAACTTAATTTAAAAATCTGATGCTCGTAGGTATGCAAATATTTGTGTAAAATCTTACGTTTTACAAAGTGAGCATTACTCCCTTCAAAGTCGAAGTCATCTGACATATCAGTTTTTGACATCGCAAAAGTATCCCCGTTAGTTTCGTTAGTTTTAGCTCCTTTGGTATTGAAAGAATTAGTTTTCCCTCGTGGAGATTTAACTTCAAACGGTGTAGCATGATTCATATCTAATTTAAAGTGTTAAACATTATAAACAGTTAAAACGAATGAATTTATCCCCAAAATGCTGAAAATTAAAATCTCTCATCTCACTCTTGCTTTGTTTCGTTCCTCCATTGGCGTCCACTCCTCTCTGAACCAATTGGTTCAGTACACCTCCTAATTGTTGCTGGTGAGTTTTCTTGTCAATAGCACTACTTTTCAATTCATTAACAATTATTTGTCCACCAGTGGAACTAACCGCAGCCGCTGCACTAGCTAAAGTATTAAACAGGGAAGCTCCATTAAGAGGAACGCTCCCACCACTAGAGACACCACTGGCCCCTTGGGTTTTCGTCGTGGTCGTGGACGAAATAAGCGGTCCAAATGTTTGAGTAAGAATGTTTTCTTTTGTAGCAACGGAGTAATTCTGGACATTCACGAACGGTTCTGACGTAGTCTTTGGTGCATTATTTTGCCTGTTATGTCCAGGTGGCAGGGATGAAGACGAATACACAACATGAACTGACCCGGCGACCGTAGACTGGGACTGTCCTTGCAGTGTTTGGCCGGATTGTTGTGGCTTCCTTGCCTTGGGCTTCGCTATTTTCGGAGTCTTTTGTTGCTCTTGCTGATTAAATGATGCAGTTGCACTAGTGAGGGAGTTTAATAACACATTTCCTCCAGGAACGACACCTCCGTTTCCTCCTACTTGAGTCTTCGCAACATTGGACAATTTCACCATTTTGGGATTTGACAGGCTAATATTCACTTGATTTAACTGTTGCTGATCTTCTTCTTCACTAGCAGATGAAGATAAGTAAATGTTATTGTGTTGAATGGGCACGTGCGACGCGAGTTTCTTCGTTTGGAGAGACGCTGAAGTAACCATTGACAAATTGCGGTGCGAGTGTACGGAACTAATTGGTGCTCCTGTTGCTCTTTCATCGTCATCCACGCACCCATCCGTCCTTCCTATCACAGTGAGGTCAGCTATTTGACTGGACCTATGAACCAAAAATTACACATGTTAAAAACAATTCTACACTCTGATTTCAATTAAATGAAAATATTTATATTGAGTCCTTACTTAAGTCTATATCCATCTGGAAGAATGAGACCATTGCTCATGGCATCGTCAAGAATAATTGCCTGCTCATCACTTCCCACATCGATATCCTTGACCGTCCCCACAATATTTTTCACCTCTCCATGTGGTCCCGGTTTCGTTTTCACCGACAAAATGCACCCAATAAACTTTCCCGTTTCTGCCATCGTCGAATTTATAAAATATATATAGTATCTTCTTTATCTTGCTAATTATTTTATATTTAACGACAAGAGTAGGAATGTCTCTATAAATTGTTCCTTATCAATATCCAATATCACGGAAAGCTATTAAAAACACCAAATACAAAAACACACACTGACTAAGTACTTAATAACGAGATCAATAAAAAGTATATAACAGTACTCTATATTCAAAAGCAGCGTTTGAAATATCGTCCTCAATCCTAATCAAATTAAGCATCTGTAAATAAAGTTTCCAGATTAAATCACCGTTCTCTCTTTTTTGCCACTGAACAGCTGAACTCGTAGATGAAAATGTAACAGTTGTTCCAGTTAATATTAACGCGTTCACACGAAGCAATTGAAGTAAATGTGATTTGAAATATTGAGGATGTAGTGAATATTCCGTTGCAATAAGAATAACAATTAAATATTGTAGCAATGCAGCAATAATTTCTCTTCCCTCTGTTTCGACGGAATATATTAAATGGAGGCCAACGAATGAACGGGATGTGATTTTTAAAAGAGAGAGAGAGAATATTAAAGTAGATGATAAATTTCTTTTGTGTGACTTTCTCAAGAGAAACGCAAACTGACTTGTTGTGTGTTGTGCTGCTGGCGACTGACGGAAACCTTCGCATACGGAGTCAGCATAGATCCACAACACGTGGCGGGACTCCCCGTCGCACCCTACCCCACACGCACCTATTCATCTCTGTTCATCTCTGTCATAAGTCGAAAATATTCGACAATCCGTGAATCCTTAGGGAACTCTAAAGAATGATAAGGATTAGTTCAGAAATTATCTATCAAAGCCTCTTGTTTAGTTGTCGGCAGTTTTAGCTCAAACAAAAGGGCAGGCAGGGATGGCAAATGAAAAAGGATTATACATGGAAGACTGATATGATTGAAAAAGTCCAAATGAATGGAATCATTTTTTCATGTTCTTGTGGAATTCAGAGCTTTTTCAGGGCAATTATAATTATGTGCGTTTAGATTAATGTAACCTAACGCAGCAGACCTGGCTACTCGAATTTAATCATGATCCCTCTGGGCTGATTTTGGATTTGTGTGTCGAGATGTTACTAAAAAATCATAAAATCACACAACTAAAGTGGATTCTATGATTAACGGTTTCGATTTTCGAGTATTGTGTCAGCGAAAGTGAATTCCAAGGTGTGACAGGCTGTATACTATGAGGATGTTATAGTTAGTTAAATTTCTGTATATTGGTGAATCTTAGATCTGATGAATATTTGCCAAAAATCTAAGAATAGCCCACTCTTTGTGCATCGTTATTCTTGGTGACAAATGCAAAGTGCTTTAAAGTCTGCTCTTACTCTTCTTTTCCTGTCTTCTTCTTTTACATCTTATTGTTCGAGTATACATTTGAAATGAAACTCTTGTCACTTGTTTTAGTAATAATTGCCTTTATTTGTGTTCTCGTTCTGTGATTAATCGAGCTATCAAAATAAGTAAACTTTCCAACATGAACACTGACATGGATTGCAAACTGTTCATGTTCACATTATGCATAAGTTTGCTTGGACTTCAGTGTGCGTGGTCAGCAGAACTTTCACTTCCATTTCCATCTTTAGTGAAAGAAATTATGCCAACTTTGCAAATATATTCGAATAGAGGGGATCCTCCATGTTTCTTGTTGGAAGGTGATCAATCGGATAGCTGTTACGCATAATTGATTTAGATTGAGATGATAAAAAGAAGGTTGTTTTAATGCAGGAGGAGGATCAGCTACTCCCAAAGACTTAGTGCGAATGGCAGGAGGACATGGAGCTTGGGACACTTCCAGGATTGTCTTTGTCACACACGGTTACAAGGACTCCGTAGACTCCAAGTGGATGCAC
This sequence comes from Isotomurus palustris, assembly GCA_034696625.1. NCBI lineage: Eukaryota > Metazoa > Arthropoda > Collembola > Entomobryomorpha > Isotomidae > Isotomurus > Isotomurus palustris. The sequence goes on along the minus strand of JAQGAD010000062.1, from coordinate 50,147 downwards.
GTTCTTAAAAATGCGTTGCTCTCTGCTCCGATGCCGAAGCCTCAACAGACGGTTGTTCTTGTTGGATGGGGCGGGGGAGCTGATCTTCCTCACTTGGAGTATAAAAAGGCAGCAGGAAATATACGAAGCGTTGGAGCATGGCTTGGAGAAGTAGTTGAGGAATTGCGGAGGATGCATCCTCGTTTAAAGATTTGGGGAATTGGACACTCACTTGGAGCTCATTTGATGGGATATGCTGGGAAAAAAGCTCCTGGAGGATTTGATCGAATTACAGGTTTGCTATCATTTCTAATAATGTTCATATCGCGTTATAATTTTTGTGTGCTGACCTAGAGGTCGACTGAGAAGTATCTATAAATTGTTCCCAGGTCTTGATCCTGCTGGTCCTTACTTTGAAGACAAGAATGAGGATCTCCGTATCTCTCGAACAGATGCTACTTTGGTTGATATAATTCATTCGGATGGCTGTCTGCATTCGAAGAACCCGAAGTGCTGGGTCGCTCCGAACAATCACTACGCTCTTCTCCAGTCATTAGGGACAATTGATTTCTACCCGAACTATGGAGTTCTCAATCCAACAACGAGGCCTATTGATATTCATGGGAGCCATAGGAGAGCAGCGGACTTGTTGATTCTGTCGGTTATTCACAAGGGACTTTTCGCGACAAATGAAACGCTGGATGGAAGTCCAGGAGCCAAGGGAGCTGTTGAGAGAATTCGACAAGTATCTGTTGTGGCTGAGATGGGATACTGGTTGGAAGAAGAATTTGTGCCTGGACCGACGGACGCAAGAGTCAATTTTTATTTGAGCGAAGAGGTGATGAGGGTTGTTGATCGTTTGGGAGATGTGGTCAACCAAGGACTCGTGGGTCATCAAAACTCTCACAGCCATCATCGAAGGAGACGAGCACTTGTTAAGCAGATTGAATGTAGTGCCCTTCCTAATTCTGCAGGACAGACAACGACGGTTACTAATTCACTTACTGCGATTTTGATGTACTTTGTGGTACATAAAGTGCATCAATTGATCGCTTAGAGTTAATAGGTGACGCTTTAAACCTTTTTGAATAAGGTATGACATATAAAGGTTGGTAAGACAGCTAGGTCTAAAATAGTGCTTGTAATTGCTGCCAAAGATTCGATGTACATTTATTGTCTTACAAACTCTCTACAGAAATAAAATGTATACAGAGGAAAAAGATCATTGAGACTCGACATCAAGTGTCCGTAGGGTTCCATTTCCATATGTTTCATTCCGATTATGAGTTGCTCAACCTGAGTGCAATAAAACCAGATTAGTGTGGACATGATAACATTAAACGGTTAATTTACATGCTGGAGAACAAAAGTACAATAAATTCTTACGTCCGTAAAATCCATAGCCTCCATAGCCTCCGTAGCCTCTACGGAAGCCACGACCATAGCCGCCATACCCGCCGTATCCTCTAAATCGTCGGAAGCCTCCTCCATATCCACCGTATCCTCCGTATCCTCCATATCCCCCGAAGAATTGTCGCTTTTCACGAGCTGTGCACCAAGAATCATGGTAAGTTTTAATTTCTCCTCTCAAAAAGATTCTCAACGTATTTCGAATTAAACTGAAGACTAACCGTTGTCGTCACCAGCGTCAGAAGCTGCATCATCGGATAACAAAGGCAGAACTGAATTTTGCACCTCCTTAAGGGAATCTGCAGGAGATGCGGCAGCAACTTCCGCCGGGGAATTGGCTTCCAAAGCAGCAGATTCAGATTGGCTGATGAGCACCAGGCAAGAGAAGGACAAGGCAATCGCAATGAATACTTTCATGATGATTGTGTACTTCGTGAGTTAAGACAGAGATGAAGTTACAAGGAAATCCTCAAGTGGATGACTGGCGACTGGAAATAAAATTTTGTTGACAAATTTTGGCTTTTATACGTACGAGATGTGCGAACAATAAAGCAAAAAATGAGATTGATGGACTCTGTAAAGAAACCAGCGTGATTTGGTTTGGGATTCTCGGAGATGCAGTTGACGTCTATGGCAAAAAAACTCTTGACCGGTGTGATTAATAAGACAACCTATGGAGCATTGTTTCCAACCTGACTAGGGCTTGTAAGCTTGCTATAATTGTGGAAATTTTCCTACGAGTGTTCGAATAATTCGAAATTAACGAGGCATGACAATGACTATGCAAAAAATGTCACGAATTCATAAGGTTCAAAAAAAAAGTGGACTTCTGTTTATTGCAGACACTGTTGTTTTGCACTTCTAAGAACTGGAGTTGTCCAATTCACTGTCGATCATTACTTTTACTTTCCGCAGAAAAACAATATTTTTGGTAATGACCGATAGATTGTCCGGAACTCATGAGTCTTTCAGTTTCAGCCATTTAGTTTTTCCAAGTGTCTATTTCAGACAGGGATTAATGATATTCGTAAAACTGAATATTTTAATGTTACATGAAAGAACAAACCCGCAAAATGCGAAAGTTGAAAGTAATCATTCAGAAAATCATTAGTTCGTATTCGTTTCGAACAGTTCATAAGGCTATTATACCTAGCAAGTCTTGAGACACTCTTACGAATAAATCACATGGACTATAGTTCTGCTATAAATTGAGTCACTCCGACACGTTGGCATGCACAGCACGCAATGTGTGTAATTAATATAATTATCCAGCCCCGAAAGTAAACTGCCTGGACAAATAAAAAGATCATCAGTCACTCGTCTTAATCGATTTCGGAGACAAAAGACTACTCAATTTTTCGTCATGATGCAGGTTAGTAGTCTCAGGTTTAGCGAAGAGCAATTATACCGTTCTTCTCCCCTGTCATCCTAAAATGGATCCATTATCGGGTTCTAAAACTCATAAGAAAGACGCGAATTTCTCAAAGCTACTAGAAGCTCTAACTCTCGATTCAAAACAGCGTATAGACCAAATACCTTCGGATTTGATTTTACACCAAATCTTCAAACCATATTACTACATCAGTAGATTGTTTGGGATCCTCCCAATGACTATAAATAGTACTGATGGAACTTCCAAGTGTCATCATTGGCGAAGCTGGTCAAGCCTAATTGGTCTGATCATGTTTGGTTTGTTTATTTTGGACAGCATCTTATTCATTCCCATGTTCATCTTCATACTACAAAACAAAGCTAGTCAAGAAAACGAGTCAGATTCTATCAGTCATGTTGCCAGAATCCTTTTCGTCTCGTGTCAATATTTCGGAGCGATTTGGTCTTATTTTCTCATCCCCTTCACGATTTCGAAGATTTCGGCATTTTGGAATAAAATTCAGAAAGCTACGAGTAGTATATCAGCTAGAACATCCAATAGGGTGTTTTTTGATGCTTTTGTAGTTGGCCGATGGAAAATACGAACTTGGTTTTCAGCCAGTTTGAGCTTCAGTATATTCTGCGTCTATAAGTAAGTGTCTTTCTACCTTTCTTTGACTTGTTTCGATGTTGGCATATTTAATGTTACTTTGTGTAATTAGTTTCAATGATGGATTCGAATCGTACATGGTTGGAACTGACTTTTTCCACTACTGGTTGTATAAACTCGGATTCTACTTCTTTCCCTTCTTCATATCCTTTCACATTCTTCATTCTTTACTGTTCGGAATGCTCATGTTTACACTGAGGACGGCATTTACAGGACTTTGGACTTATTGCGATAAATTAGCAAACCAGGATACCTCTGTTGTAGGTTTACGCAATACTGACTTCAATGACATTCATTTGGAATTTCTGGATGTCCTCAACATTTACGGGGACTTGAGGGACTTGACTTCCGAGTTGGGGGAGACCTATGGGTACCACGTTGTACTGGAAATGTTGGTTATGATGACATGTGTTTGCGTCAATTTGTTCTTCGCTCTGACACACTTTGCATTTTCCCTGAATACGGCTGTTTCTGTTGGAGTTATTGTTCCGTATTTCTTTTGGTTCCACTGGATATGTAAATCTGGACACAATCTTCATATCGATGCGTACAAGTGCTTCAGTTCCATAAAGAAGTTGGGTTTGCATTCGAATTTCCAAGTGAGTTGATAGTATAACACTACAAACAGTAAGCCATTTGTTCAGCATTTATCGGAATTTTTGTTTTCAGGAGCATCTATTGTTGGAAAAGCCCTGTATTATTTCAGCTCATGGATACTTTCAAATAAGCATGCGGCTATTTACTACGGTACGATTTGTAATCTACGTGCATTCATATTCCACTTTGTAATATTTGATTATCAATTTATAGGTAATTGGAACGGTCACAACCTATCTAGTTGTATTTCTTCAACTACAGTTCGGGAATGTGTCTAAATCTCACAAAGACAGGACAGGAATGGAATAATTGATAATGACGGAATCTGATACTGCATTGCACTTTTGACTTGCACTAGATTGACTAGATGCTGAAAGTACCATTTCGATTCATACGCTTATTGCTTTCGAGTATAATATTAAAAAAATAACTGAGCTGAAATATTATTGCTGCGTGATTTTTGTGGAAGTGCATTTGACTTAACTGATAATTCGTCTTTGAAACGTCTTTTAGACTTCCGGCAAACAAATGGATGCTTTCGCGAGATTAAAAAATACAAAATACTTTATGTTGAATGTGCGATGTATTAAATTGCAGTACATAGAAATAAATTTAGGCAAGGAAAAATACAACTCCATTAAAAACGTAGATTTACATTTATTCATTGTGTAAGTAACCGTTGCTTGTACTTTAGAAAGTGCAAAATTTTTGCCGATGTTTATTGCGAAAATAAAAATGACTAAATCATAAGTTTTAATCAAGTGTATCCAAATCCTCCTTAGCTTCATGGAAATCATCGTCGTCATCAGAGGCGTTTAAGTTTGAAAGAGCTTCAGTAGCTTCCTCAACCTCTTCAGCGTCATCCGCAGTCAATGCTGGTTCCTTGGTGCCTCCGTATCGCGGTGGAAGTTGATCCTCGTCGATTATCTCCAGCAGAGCTGGCTGCCAGTCCTGCACATTCGGTCCAAAGACTTTGATCTTCTCGTAAGTTTTAGTTGCTAACACTGGTTTCACGAGAGACAGCAGCATGTTAATCATAGATGAAGAGTTGATCAAGTACGCAGAGTGTAGAGATTCTGGATAGTTCGCCTCATAAAATCCTAGAAGCTCCAAACCCTTTTGGACAGCTACAATAATTCAATTACAGAAACTGTTTAAACAATAGATTCGTAAAAAATGTCGGAGCTAATGTTGTATAAGAGCATTTAATGCAAAGCACACCTGTGACATTAAGTAAATTCATAAAGGAGAATCCAGCCATATCTATCAAGAGCACACATTGGGAAATGGGCGGATCTGTATCTGGATTCTTTCGAGCTTTGTTAGCCGTCCGTACATTATCCATAAGTTGTTCGCAGCCTTGCATAGTATAGTCCCGAAAGGATTGAATGTTCTCTTCAGTCGCTGCTGAAAACGCAATGTCCCACTCCCCAAATGGAACAGTGATAACTGCGATTCAATTAGCGAGATTATTAAAATAATTGGGATGATTGCAAATACAAAATCCATAAATGTATAACTTGAGTACCTGGATGGCCATCTTTCGTATGGCATTCAAGTATTCGAGCAAATTTTTCGAAGTAGATTTGGTCAATAGTGAGGTCCATTAAAGCATCGATATCATTCTCCTTACGCCACTCCATTGACTAATTAGATAAAAATATTTTTAGTAACTTCGCATTCTTATTAAGAACTCAGTGGAATGGAAATTAATTTTTGTTTTCTGCTTGATGTATCTTATTCTTTAAAGTATTCTTACATTTCGAAACAGTTCTTCAGCGCGATCAAGATCATGGTCTCGTGCTACAAAAGCAATTACATTGAGTTGTATTGTTTAAACTGCATTAAGCATTTAAGTTATTAAATGGGTCAAGCGAATTATAATTTGGTTTATTCACCTCTGAGCCATCCAACGATGTAAATGTCTTCTTTTTGGTAATCCTTCTCCAGCAAATCTCCAACTCGTTCTTTGAACTACACAATGAGGAAGGAAACATTATTATATTAGTCATCAATAAAAAATTATCTTTGCTATAAATCATTTAATATTTTTCAACTTTCAACTATATGGCTTACCAATGCAATCAAATCCATTTCTTCAGCTGTCGGTGCTCCCATTTTGTCTTGATTTAATTAATTAAAATCTACAACTGTCTAAAATATCTTGGAAACTTATAAATTGCCTGGTCACTATTTTCAAGAGAAATGTGGTGTGTGTGTTGCGGAATATTTCTACTAGTAGCGGTGACCAAATTGAGAACACAAATTACAGTTGTTTTTGAGGAAACTAAGTAAACGAACACACATAAAATAGTGACATCAAAATTGCTGGTGGAAAGTAGTACGTCTTTCAATGCTGCAGAAATGTAACACAGTTTGTGATTAATCTTTATAGTCTAGAGGTTACGAGCATTACCAAGTAGTACTGCAGACGTAGCACATAGGTTGTATGATTAACACTATTCAGTTCATCTTAGTCATCGTTCGTATCTTCAACATATAGGCATAGCACTTTTTAATGTGTAAAGATTTCTTAGCAGCACTAGCACTACACGAAGCATTAAAGGGTGGCTGAATGAGGGAGTAATTCAGAAGTTTATAAATGCCTTCGGGCTTCTTTGTCTCGCCACACTAATCTACGGCTTAATCTGGTGGCATCATCAGAGTATTTTATACACTCTTCATAGTAATATTTACATGCTGAAAAATGTATGAAAAATTCCTTACGAATCCACACGGTAAGCATGTAAAGCTTCTTTTTTGTGTTTTATAATAATTTTAACGGTACACAGAGCCAGAACGACTTCAAGTTAACGTGTCAAGGTAAAATATGAACGCTGTATTACTTGTTGAAAAAAAGTTTCGAAGACGACATGGTATGTTCGCATGTGCTCTTTACTATTACATTACGTCGTATGATGGCACCCATTTCTCAAAATTGACTACTCTTATCCTCAGTTTGTTTCATACCCATTTGCGATTTCCATTTTACAATTGGAGGAAAACAATCTGGTAAGTGATTGTAACTGAATAGAATGTTAATATTGTCTGAGGTTGAATAGTATAAAAGTTTCCACACAAAAATCCCAGGAGAGGGAAGCTTTTTAGTTTTCTTTTGAAGCTCCTATATGCAACGTAAGGATGCATTTTTGCTAGCGTTTTCAGCATTGAATAGGAGAAGTATTCAGACTGCTGATGCACCTTTCCAAAGGATGTAATTGCAATAATGAACCTGATGGATATTGCAATGACAGCAGAAGGAAATGTTATAACCCCGACAATACCAGTTCCATGATTGGTTGCATACCTTAAAAGTAAGTATACATACGAACAAACTCTAAGAATTGTAAATGCTTTGTACAAAAATACAGACCATGAAAAAGTATCATTGAAGCTTTTCACAAGTTTGTACAAATTTTCGTACTTCAACAAGCAATCGTGAATTAGCATACGCATTTCATTGCTTTGCATCATGCTTGGCAATTTTTCAACTTCTGTTGGATACGTGAGAAGCTTCAATGCATTTGACACGCTTGTGGAAAACAAAATGAAGAGCAACTCCCTCGAAGTTTCGATTATGATAAACAAAAAGATAATAATAACATTAAAGAACAAACAAATCCATTGTAACCAAATAATGTCATCTTCGGGTGACTCTGATGCGAATATGGAGTAAATGTTCATTGGCAGCCTCGGTGTCATTCCTATCGTAACTCCCATCATCATTATTGATAACGGTGTTAGTGTAAAGTAAGGAATAATAAACTTGTATTGCTGGGTTATGTATTCTCTGATTGTTTGGATTGATTCGGTGTCATTCTTCTTCCAGATCAGGTCACCTGTCTTCATGTAATTCAGAAATGGAAGGCATTTTGAATCTGCACATGGAGATTTTGATGTCATTAATAGATTTAAATATGATAAAATTCATGAAGTTGGGAAACATTGACTTACATACAGTTGGGAAACATTGACTTACTTTTGTACAGCTCGGATTCAAACGCTTGCCATTGCCAGCAAAATTCGCATATTTCTTTGGATTTGAGGATGTGCAGTCCAATAATTGTCACATAATTCAGGGAATAAGTCAAGAGTAAAATTGAACCTATGGACCCCACTGTACCGTATTCATCGTGACGCTGGATGGTGTACACACATCTTATGGAGAAAAATACGAAACAGGCAATTCCAATTATTGCAATGGAGAAGAATTTCCAACTACTGACTTTCAGTTCCCAGCTTGTAAAATGGAATATCTGTTCCTGCGGCTTTTCCACTGTTGGTTGCGAAAGATGATAATGATTTTCAAAGATAATTCCATCCGAGTCATTACTCGAGTTATTTGTGTTAATATTGTGGAAGGTAAGTGGAAATACACCCAGAAAATCCCATAGGCTCCATATCCATTTGAAATTACTTATAGTTGTAAAACAAACTTGGATTTGGGAGGTTATTTCTTCGCGTGGGTGAAACATTTCTTTAGCCCAGTTAGACATCTTCTGTGTGTTAGCTGTTCGTGTTTTAAAGGTATGTAATGATCGCTAATTGTTGAAATTTGTCGCTTACAATTTTAGTACGAGTAACGAATGAAAGATTGTGAAGATCGAATCATTTATTAGCAGAAAACGGATGCTTGGTAGAAGGACCCATCATGGCATGAAGTTTCAATCAGGCTAATTGAACTACCTTGATGGATTAGCCGTGTAAAGATAAAATTTTTGTTTGAGTAGAATATGCCAATGTGCATGGGTTACTAAAGTGCACTGATATGTACGTCAGAAGTAAAGTCAGAGACACAAGAACTCTGTTTGTATTCATATCGGCAAAATTTTGTCTTTGCATAAATAATTGGGCGTACCAAATTTTTCATAATTAATTGGACTATAAATTGCTGGAGCTTATAAGTAAAGCATTGCAATCCAGCTGACATCAAACCGCTGAAAGTGTTTGGAATGGTTTAAATTTATTCCAATTACTTATGTTTTGAGATTTTTTATATTATAATTTTTAATGCGTAGAACTAGAAGTTTTGATGCTTATTCATAAAATTTTTATTATTTGCTTAAGAACAATGGTAACTTGTTTTGAAGAGAATGGGAATATTTAGGTACGAATGGTTCACAGAGGTCTTTTTATCTGCTATCTTGCCGCAACAGTAATTTCTCACCCGTGTGTTTGGATGGAGCATTTAACAAAACAACAATATGCATGAGAAAGCTAAAATGATGGGAAGAGTGTATTCAATTCAGAGTGAGTATTGTGGGTGTTCTTTGAAGTTATATTCCAGCATTCAGTTAGTACTAAACTACATTCCCTTATCGGACCAGTTGACTTACACACTTCATCTTAGAGTCTTGACTAAACCAACTTTGTGTACAAGTTTTACGTAATCGTTCAAGTGAATTGCAGGATTTTTAGAGTTCAATGAAATTTTTATTTATATTCAAAGGGTAAGTTGTGATCTCGATCTTGTGAACTAAAGAAACTATTAACCAAGGACGAAGAAATCATAAGCAACACCTTAGCAAAGAATATTTTTACTTGAATAGTTGAATTTCTGGAGTGGGAGTGCCATCATCTGTTACTGGTGTGTAATAAGAACTGTGTTGTAAGAAGTGTTTCAACATGTCTGACGAATCCGATTACACCAAACTTCCTCTAAAAGAATTGGAGGAATATGAAAGACAAAAAGCTGAGGAGCTGAAGACGTTAATTCGAGGTTCATTTGGCTTTAAAGCTACTTTTTTGTGTTTTACCTTTCATACTTAACTTATTTTGAAATCCATTTGACAGAAGACAAAGAGCTGGAGCCAGTGTTTCGGGAAGAAAAAGTAGCAGATGATTTCATTTTAATGGCCTTGAGGGCGAGAAGATGCAGACCAAGCTTTGCACATAAAATGGTAAATGAATATAAGCTGCACAGAGTAGAGTATAGGATTGGAATATGAGTTACTGCATACAACAGTATGCAATTAGAGAACTACTTTCCTGAGAAAAATAACTATTTCGTTTGCAGATAAAAAGTTTGAATGAATTCAAGGATACGAAATACCCCGAGTTATTTGAGAAAGCTGATCCACTATGTGTGAAGCATGTCTTAGACAAAAAAGCTATCAGAGTCATCAAACCCTCAGAAGGACCTGCTGTAGTATTATTTGACACAGGTAAATTACACGAGATGTGTATACACGATGTAAAATTACGTAATAATTGCAAGCTTAACTGAATCCCATCTACAGCCAAGTGGAACACGTCGACTGAATCATTTGATGAGCTTCTTATGGGTGGACTGCAATATGTGGTGGAAATTTCTATGCAGTCTGTAGAAATCCAGAGAAAAGGAATAATGCTGGTACTTGACATGGGTGGATTCGGATTTAGTCACGCCAGGCAATGTAGCTACTCCAACGTAGTTAAAATGACTGATTGCATTATATTCGGAGCTCCGGTTAGAATCATAGGATGCTTGATTATAAACAGTCCATATGTATTTGAAAAAGTGTACCAAGTCGTGAAGTTTGCTATTCCAGAACGATACCGATCATATGTAAGTGTATATGCGTACAAGAGCATGAAAAGTCTCATTGAATATTATTCAAACTTAGATTTAATTTACAAAGGTGGCCGTGACCAAACAGGACTTCTCCAATCTCCACAAACAACTGAGTCCTTCATTTCTTCCGCTTTCTTTAGGGGGACAAGTTCCCGAGACTGAAGCATGGGAGACAAATATGGAACAAACAATAATGGGGAACCAAGCTGTGCTTAAGTTAATCGTACAACTTGAAGGCGGTTCAATTAGCATCACAACCTGACGATGCTAAACTATACATATCGAATAATACTTTTTCAATTAACATTAACAGATATTAAAATTAATACGGTTACGTTAAAATATAATTGTATACGCTTGCTTACACAGTCATATTAATTCTAAAACACAAAAACTCGTTCGTTCAATCGAAACAAATGCGAAGTATTATTATATCCTGAGTTCACGTGAGATATAACGTGATTACAAAACGAAACATACCTCGGCTAATATAACAAACGTAAACACCTTATCGGCGAATCTCTATTGGAGTTTCCCAAATGGCATTATTTATCTAATCGCAAGTAGTCGTAAGTCGTAAGGATATCGTAAGGCGAAATATATACAATTGTTCTAGCATATGCGAGAGTTGGACTCAATACAGTCGTTGCTTGCATATCAGTTCATCAGTTGCAGAAACTTCTGTAGTAATCTTCCTTCTCTTTCGTGTACAAAGCATCAATAATATCCGAGTCGATAGCTTCCTCATCGCTCAAGTTTCCTCCAAGCCATTTTGGAAGGATATCTGGGCTGACAAACTCATGGAGTCCGGCAGTTGATGAACCATGGGCATGAATCTGTTGAGGTGAAAACATATCTGTTAGGACTTCCCAATGCGTGCACTATAAGTTCAAGATTTGAAGTAGCTTACTCGTTTGCGGAGTTTTTGTGGGAGGAACATTTTGACCACAGACAATGTAATGTTAAACATTCGGGGGGCGAAGAGAATATGGCCACCTTTGCATTTGAATGGACTTGCTCTCTGGAAACACACAAAATCAGATCATAAGTCACCAATTAAAAGGTGATTGAGTTTGAGTAAAAGTGACACTCGTAACAATTATCTATTGCTAGAAACTCTAAATTTTGCTAAGCATTATTTGACCATTAGCATAATGAGAAGTCAGGGAGTGAGAATATAGTCGGATTTAGAAGAGTAATTCCATCTTATTGGAGTGCTGATAGGGTTATTAGTTAAACGTAGACAGGTACGTGAGTTCCAACGTGTTTAAGATTGTCTGATTGTCGAGTTCTAAATGTGATTTAGGTTGAACGAAAGTAAAGATTCGAAGGTTAAGTAAGGAACCTCAAAAGTCATTGTTATTGAGAAGACTATACATGCGTATGCCAAAATGCCAACTATAGTAAAGTGTGGCACGGCACCATCTCCGTTTCCTTTCTGCCATCCAATAACACTACACTGGTCAAGCCCCAGAACTGTATATAACTTTAAACTACATCATCATAAATCTGCTTAATTTGTGATTAACAAATTACTATCTATATACACCCTATTCAAGGTACAAATTTCCTGTTTTTCATGTATCGCGTGGGCGCAGCTCAACATTGCTAATTTTTGAATAAACATGTTAACGATGCGATGAATAAAAAAGGTAAATCAAGGTTTGAATCGTAAAAAAACATTCAGTTCAACCTATGGGATGAAAAGTCTTGAAAAGGCGTTTTTTGCAATCAGGTGCTGTTAAGGTTTTGAACTTTGGTTCAGATGATGTCAATTAAATACCTACTATTGTAAGTTGAAAAAAATAATTACATCAAATGGTAAAGCTTTTAGTAAACAAGTTTCCTGGTCCGGTTAGATCTTTTTGATGAATAGGAAGCAAGCTAAAGTTCAATGTGAAGAACGCTGTTACGTTAGCTTGTAGACTATGAAATTCTAGACTTATCTCTGGCCATCGCTACGTCTAAAGCTTCTTCACATTCAGTACAGCGTGAAAATAATTACTTCTTCTAGCTAATAGTATATCATAAAAAGCTAGTTTGTTTCTATTCTCATATAGGTAATAATGGTACTCTGACGAATATGAGCCACGCCAAGGAGCACGAAGGAATTCCAACATCATTGCAATTACTAATACTAGCATTGTTTTCAATTTCAACTTCTATCTATGGAAGAACTAACACACTCAAAGATATGAATGATTACGTGTATAATATTTGGTTGCTCACAGGAAAGGGTGAGTACAAATAAACGTGCACGAATCTTCGAAGCGAAGCGCAGAATTCCCCATAAGCCATAAGACCAATTTACATTAAAGCAAGTAGTACTGATGAATGCAAAAACTTCGTGTGAACGACGAGCAATTTGATCTTGAACTTGAATTCTTATGTAACGTGGACATGTTTTTTACTAACGGATTGAATGACTCTTTAGTTTCATCCCTAGAGTAATTTGTGGAAGAGTCATGGGACAGCTTATTAAGCCACGTAGAATAAGACTACCTGTGTGACTGGGCTTTCCACGAAAAACATGCGATGAATTTAACGCTTATCATAATATGCTGATGAGCAAATAGGAGCCAGGACTTTTGTCTTATGCGAGATAAAATCTTAATTATAGGTAAACTTGGTAAACTGTTGGCGAACAACAGTCGTGGGAAGTTGGAAGCAAGCTTGAGTGTGCTTTATGGGAGTAAATAATTAAGAAATGCATGCGTTCATCTATAGAGACCTGGGGGATGTACTCGACTTACCAGGATTAGATCAGCATACTTCTGGATGTTCATTGGAGTTCCAGTCCGGGCGTGTTTCACGCTGAAGCCCTTAGCATCCAGAATAACTACGATTCCCTGCAACTGAGTTTCCTGGAAGGAGAGCATTTCCCACCCATAAATCATGAGCTGGAGGAGCATGTCATCCACAGGGATATCCTCAGGGTCCCACAAGCCTTCATAAAAGGAAATTCACCTCTGTAAATTAATATGTCCTTAAAAGGCATCTCTAGGACCCACAGATGTACCTTCATCTTCGTCTGTGGACCTAAAATAGCAACATCACACTCACCAACTCTGAAGTAAAGGATGTGTCTGCCATGGTCATCCCTTTGCTTGAGGATCCCAGCCATCCCTGTTTCTATCGCGTGGTAAACTGCGCTAGGATAAAGTCTTGCAAATATCTCGGGATTTTTGACTCGCCTCACGTACATGTGATTTTGCAACTGTAAAAATCAAGATGAACAAAATATGATCTTGTTGCGGAATAATCAAGAAAATAATATCGTGATGCAAAGAAAGCATTAGGGCAAAAGTTTACAGGTTTATACAATCTGCAATCCAAGTTTTCATAGAAAAACACAAAACAAAAAACTAGTTTATCCACAACTCGACACTGAATGTTTTGTAGAAGGTTCGAGTATGAAGAAATGCATGTGACTTCTGTGGTAGATGCACCACTAGAAGATTGTTTACAATTTGCACACACTATCCTTTGTATAATGCGTATCATTTCGAAAGACAGAGTCATTCATGTCATCCAACATTCTAAACTACTAGAGGGAAGATTTTGAAACAATACTAGTTGGTTATTGATTATGCAGCAACATCCATAAAAGTATGGCACAACTAATTGTAAGAACTAACTGACTTTGAGTGCCGAATCTCATGTGCATGATGTGCAAATTTAGTAACAACTATGTAATCATTATTGAGATTGAGAATTAATATGAGGCAAATCGGCAAATGCAATCTCTTACCCTTTCAAAAGCAGTTTCAACGTTGTAGCCTCTGCTTCGAATGTATCGCAGTAACCATTCATCAGTGAATTCCCACGTGTTCTTGATTAGTAGTTCATCACCTGACTCTGAAATTTTAAAGGTTGATTTGATTGTTAGATCATGTTGCATATGATGTTGCGCAAGTTATTGAAAATTTAAAAAAAGTGTTTCTCACTAATTTTATTATATTGCTGCATACCTTCCATCATTTTCCGGATTTCTGTGAGGCATTGTGCGTCTTTGATGTACGAATGAGCTATTTCTGAGCTATCACTGGGACAATCACTGCAACCACTGTCACTTGTGCGCCTTCGCCTCTCCACATTCGTTGGGAGATCCATGATTTTCGATTTCTAGCGATAAGCGATAATTTCGTAAATATTAGGAGTTTTTGAACGGTTGATTGGTTATCTAATGATAGATTACCATTTGCACAAAGATATTTTGTAATACTGGAAGACGCAAAAAATCTGATGATGGACCCAAACACTTGGATGAGTATCAAAGAGTTAGGCACGAGTGTCTGAGTAACTTCACTTGTGGTTGTTGTTGGTCTTCAGTGTCGTCAACAAGTCAAGTAATCTCTTCCTTGTCCAAGTTGAGACTGGCACAAAGGTATTGTAAGTGAAGCGAGATCAATTTGTTTCTCGTATACTCCTCAGCTAGCACACACAATGAAGTTGGCTAAGAAATGTCTAATGGAAAGATGATTGAGAAGGGAGTTCTTCTAATGGAATATCCACCAGAGAGGAATGTAGTGGGAGTTGAATGCAATTGGGTGACCAGGCAGGGAATAATAATCTTCTTAGGTTGTAGATGTTTAGGGGTTTCCTCCGGTTTCAAGATTGACTGAACAGTCTAAAAGAAAAGTGTTAAGATAATCTCAAGGTTAGATTCACAAGCTGGTATTCTAGTTGTCCTGTCTCTACGGGCTAAAGAGATATATTGCATGAGATGCAAAATGTGTTTAACAAAGAGATTCAAAGAAAGTGACACAAAAACAGTTGGGTATACCATACCTCTTTACCTGGAGCAAAGAATAGTTCTTTCTTGGAATAACACGAACAAAAAAATCAGGGATTTTTCGAGTTTAATGAACGAACCAAGTCTCGTGATGCAATTAATTACCTTAAACTCTATATACTGTTTTAATTCACTGAGAAGTTTATAATATAGTGGCACTTCACAATTAAACAATTTTCAAAAAGGAAAATAAGGAGAATTAATTTAAAGTTGAGTGTGCGTCATTGTTCAGGCTAATGAGGAGTTAGTGTTGGTTCAGGTACGGCTCACGAAGTACTGATAAGCCAATTCAAACTGTTTCTTTCTACCTAAGACTTTAGGCAGCTCACTGTGCAAGTGAATCGATGCGATAATAACATTGCCAATGGTCGAAACAGGAGTAATCAACCTTTTGAAATCCAGAAAAGATTAAGTCATATTTTACTAATGTGAAGCAATTCAAATCTACAATCTAGTGGAATGTTTTTCATGCTGCAATAACGTAACATTGATCGAAAATACTTGACTATAGATGCAGCAATCTTTTGACAATAAAATTATCTAGTAGAGATGCAAACAATCCTTCAAAAGTCATTGTCGGGTTATTATATGCGTTGGATTATTGTTGGCCAAAGTACCTTCAACCAAAGTGAACTTTGCGTGTAGGTGCTCCCCTTGCTTCGGTAGGGACTACATAGGCATAGAAGGATATGCAATTGTGAGATTGACGTATTCTTCGTTTGTTCTTGGACTTTTGGATTGTGAAGGTGTACAGGAGGCATTCTGTAATATTGCTACACGTGAGCTAGATGAGTTTTTTTACAGATTATTCTGACTCAGATGGTAAAATTGTCGTCAATGTGAAGGTCGCATTGTTAGAGTTTATATATTAGGTGATTCGCTTCCTGCCACACTGTTACGTGATAAAAATAATGTGAGTGTTTGCATGCCTGTCTGTCAAGCTAAATTATGTGTCTTCAAAGAAATGTGCTTATATTTGTATGTTAATGTAAAGCAATTACAAAGGTATCTTTTTGTTTGAACTAACTGCTTACTCTAACTTAACCCGTTTTTTTACTCAGACCTCAGCTGGATAGTTCAAATGTACTATGATGATGATGTAACGAATGCGGTAGTGAATTATGATGAGTAATTACGGGTTGCTTTATGATTCGTGTAATCGGACAGTGGCACAAGTGAAGTAAGTAAGTTTAAGTGGTATCCCGAGAAGTAAACATTTTAGTCATTTGGAACACACTAGAGAGAATCTGAACAACGATTGATAAGTAATAATTAAGCAAATAACACAAACTCAAGCAGCACACAATGGTTGTCATATTGTATAATTTCTTTAAGAGAGGCATGTGCATTTAAATATAGACTGGGTGAAGGAAAAAATATGCTGAATCACAGTGAGAATACAACAAGCCTGGCTGCATAAAATGATATTCATAGCTGAAGGTGTTCCTTGTTGCAAAACCAGAGAATAGCGCAGGTAGATATTGGGATTAATAAATAAAAGGTCTATAAATAAACACCTTCAGAGGGATGAATTAAAACGGTGAAGTAATAATTTTGAGAGGGTCCTCCTGTACTATTTGACTATTACCAACGTGTAGTGTAAAAGGAGTATTGACTGGTTGTAAAAAAGGCTTACCTTGCGTAATAATTGTCGTTTCATTCAGGTATCAAAAATGGTCTTACATCATCAGCCACCATGTAGATTCGAGACAAAACACACCCTGTCTTTCAGATAGAAGCTCTCTTCTCCATTATAACTGAGAAGCAATAATAACTGCTATATCATTGAAACGTGCTTTTAATTGTTTCTCAATCGTTGATACTCGCAGTTTGTAGCACTATCTGTTTAACGTACGTTGGGATTCGACGGTAAACTTTACAGTAGAATGTGCTAGGACAGCAGAATACTTGATCTTGATTAAATTCTTATTAGTCTTAAGATCGAGAGTTTTGCAATTCGCTCAATTATAAACTCCGTTTCGTTTCGATTGTCTCTTGTGATGGACAAGGATTTATAGAGATGATAGAAATATACAAATGTATTCCCAATGACTGAACAAGCCTACGTGTGATGTCTGTTACTGAAAAATGGCAAGAGACTCACGGCTGCTGTATCAGTGCAGTTTCTAAAATTAATCCGTCCCAAGGAAATGAAGGAAGTACTGTAGACCGTAGATTCTGCGTTTTGTTAGACGGCTACTACCACAACTCATACTTCATACAGATCAATGCTCAGTATCAATGATAGGAAAGGGATGAAAAAATGTGACAGGGATATTGGGACAAAGTAAATTGCACAACTATCTATAGCTAAGCTAATTTTTGAAACTATATGTGAGCCTGCATAAGCATACTCAAGCATCCATTAGTTATTTAGGAAGGCAAAGGCAAATAAGCTTCAATAAATGAGATTTGAAAGTAGGACAATGCAGCGTTCGTAGGGACACGCTCTTCAAGAGGAAGGTGCAATAATAATACAAGAACCGGTACATAGCCGTCTCACTCTGAACTGTCTGAACTACGCTGATTGCCTGCTCATTTTTTAGTTTTTATGTTGAGTGCGTTGGGAAAACCACTTTAATGAACAGGTTTAAACTATCAATCCGTTTTACAGTTTATTTGCACACGTGTTCGTCATTTTTCTAGGAAAACATCTTAGCTAGTTAAAGTTTCATTTCTTCGTACGATGATGCCGATGAATTCGTCGTTATTCTAGGCGTTGATGACCTTTTCTGATTATTTCCCATTAAATCGGAACTCATGATAGTTGATTATTTAAATGATTCTCACACGATTTTCTAGGTTCTTTGGGTAGTTTTCACTGACCTATATTTGAAATGGAAAACACCTGGATAATGGGGAAATTTACCTTTAAAGATGCTCATCAACAAGGCCACTGTTACAAGACCTTCATTTTCTTTCAAAAATCCAGGACCAGAACCAAAGTTATTGCTTTTCAGCTGTGACTGAAAATGTTAACTTGAAAAGAGCAGAACTGGTTTCAACTTAATTCTTAGACATGAGAAAATGAGAGTGACGATAGTAAAGAGTTGAGAGAAGGTCATCCCTTGGTGGCTGACCAATATAGGTTAGTAAAGTCAAATGAAATGGAAATCCAAGCGTGTCCTTGTTCATAGATTATCGATACATAAACGGGTCGTTTCCCTCACTAAAGGGATCCTAGTCTTCAGCATGACGCAGGACGGCAGCAATGAAATATCCTTCTGGGTGGAACCACTAGCCCTGACAGTGTCCTTCAGCGATAAAACGATCTCCTACACCAACTTCCATGCAGAAGGGTCTGCCAAAATATGCTATGAGATATTCGACTCTGGACCATAAAATCAACTCTTTTGGTGTGGAAAGATTATGCAATTGTAGAAGAAGAATCTATTTTAAGGTCTTTGTTGTGCCAAGGGGAAAAAATCCATAAAACTGGTTTGTTGATCTTTCAAAGTTCAAGAGACCTTGTGCAGTGATAAATATGATTTCTATTTTCTATTGAATCAAATGACACATTTGGTAATATTAAATTGGGATATTCCTACATGAATTTATGAAATGTAATTATGTCAGTAATGGATTACTGCAGAATGTTGTGCTTGTAATCGAAATTCATAACGAGGATAGATTCTGAAATGAATGTTGAACAGCTCCTTACTTAGTTAAAACGACTATAAAATATAAAATACACCAGAAAATCATTTTATTTAACTTTTACTAAGCACCCCAGCCCCAAATAGACGAAAGTAATGATTCGTCGTTTCGAGTTCTTCGAGTCTACCATTTAGCCTAATAAATATTTACTAGTTAGTCTATTAGACTTTTGTAGATCAAGTAGCTTCTTTGATAAAAATGGCTTCATACTATAAAAATCTATTCGCTATAATTTTGGATCTCTAAGTGCGTTAGCCATCAACGCAAACTTTTCAGCCATGCATAAAAAATAAATAAAACGTATTAGATAAAATATTGGAATTGGAATGGCGACTGTTGAAGTTGATTCCTTCTTCCCTACTCATTTAATAATTAATTAGCATTTCTAATTAGCTGCAATTGGTAACTGTAGACAGTTAGACAGCTACATAATCATGTGAATGGCACTCTACCTGACAGAAATCCTTTATATGAGACGTTGAATTGTGCTTAGACTACAGCGCAACTGAGGATGCAAACAGACTTGTCAAGCATTTTATTTTCTGGAACTCTAGAGCATAACACTGTTGAGGATGCGATAATGCTGCAACTGTATGATAACTCGCTGCGCATCGGTCCATTTAGCATAGCATATTGAAGAAGTCGACTGTGAACACTGTGGCTTACCAACATCATGATGAATGATGGATTGGATTAGTCCTCAAGAGCTGTTGTAGTATTAAGGACTGCATCAGATGAAGGAATAAGTGAGGAGTGCATAGGAAAATTGAAAGTGAGAGTGGAGGCGAAGGGATGATGATGGGAAGTGGGTCAAAACCAGGAATAAAACATTTGGTTAAACTGCCTTGTTAACAAAAGAGGGACGAAGGATGGAAAAGTTGAAGGCTACTAAAATAGCAAGAATCAGATTTTGTCTATTTTATAATCAGCCTTTTAATTTAGAATGGTGTGATACCTCTTCCCATGCAACTCACTGCGCGGAAACAGATCTTCCCATAATGCAAGTTTTGATTACACAATGAAAAACTTGGATTTTAAGCGATTTACACACTCACGATCCTTCATGGGCTACATGGAATAGAATGGCATGACAGATTCGCATGATTATGACTTTAGCAAGCTATTGAGACTCGACAAATTCAATACAAACCACATTTCTATTTTTACTTGGTCTGTTACACAGTCGAAATCACTTTCTGTTTGCCATTAAACGTACATCTTAGTGGATGAATCCACAGAAAATCGAATTGAGGAAGTTAAGAATAATTCTTAAACATTCTGTGCAACAAACCAGTAGAATTTGCTCGTTTTGAGTTAACAGACAGCAGACGGCTCTTGTGTAAAAGCGACCTGTGTTCCCCTGATTCTAATGTAATACTTTTAATAGTGAGTTTGTCTTTCACTCAATAATGGAAGGACATTAGCAGTGTTCCTTAATCAATTGGTTTGCCACAGAAATGGGTCATTTTCGACAATGTCAAGTATTCAATTGAGTTGTGATTCGAACTGACCATTACTAAAAGTATTCCTCAGGTGGCATGTTAACCAAAGCCACGTTGAAGAAAAGTATACCAAGTACGGACGAAGGAGATCTTCCCACGATTATATCTGCAGGTGTAAATTCATGGAAAAATGCACATTGCATGACTTTGCTTCCACACGAAGTTCAACAATTAACACTCATCGTTCTGTTTCAAAGTTTAATCGGCGTTAAGCTGTGACTGCAGAAAGACACAAGACAGGAAGTCAGAGAGAGACGCAGTGACCGAGTGATCTCCACTCTTAAATCTTTGGACTTCAATCTTCAACCATCATCCGGTGCATCAACATGAGGATTCACGCAGTAACTTTTTCCCCTTTAATAGTTTGAATTAACTTCCCCATTAAAATCATTTAATAACTAAAAATTAAAATCCTCAGGACACACGGACTCCCACAACGGCTGCAGTTGTCTTTTCGATGGCTTGGCTGGTAGTCGTCTTGGGTCAACTCCAACCACCAGCTCCAATAATTCCACTCAACAACTTCAACTACAACCAGCCATGTGTTGTTGGATCGCAGTGTAATAACAACGCTGGTCTCTACTGCATTCCTACAGCAGGTCAGACAGGTCAGTTGCGGTGCGGGTGTCCAACGAACAACACAGTGTTCGATGAGTACCAAGGAAGATGTGTTGGAAGAGTGGGCCATCCGTGTATTCATCAGGGAAACCACACGTTCTGTCCTGAGAAGGCCCATTGCGGCCACACAGATCCTCACCGACCTGACCTCTACTTCCACGAACTCAGGTGCTTCTGTGATGCGAACTACTTCTCCACGAAGGACGGAGGAAAGTGCGTCCTCGCAGCCAAGTTCGGAGAGCCTTGTTCCGCCAGCAGCAAGAAGTGCGACGAAGTAGTTGGGCTGAAATGCATCGGAGGGAAATGTGCGTGTGCCTTGGGTCACGAAGACCAATTCTACGACCCACTGCGGGACAAGTGTATCTCTCGGCTAGGGAAGAAGTGTCGAGGCTACTTTTCCTGTATTGACAATGGACGCTGTGACGGAGGACATCCTGTTCAACGAGCCAGAGCAATTTCAACTTCTTTGAATGACGGAGGAAAAGGAAGTCATTCGAAGGGCAGCGGCGTTAGTGACGGTGGAAAAGGATCTTCTGCTGTGTTGGGGACAGGTGGGGAGTATGGGAAATGCGTGTGTGAATACGGATTCACTCCCACTAAGGACGGGAAGTGTTTGGGCGGATATCGACAGACGTGCAGTGACTCGCAGATCTGTAACTCCGAGGATGGACTGGACTGCTTGGATGGAAGGTGAGGTGGAACTGATCGAAGGCTTGATGCTTCATTTGTGTAATTTATAACTGTGTATGTGTATGTATGTGTGTTTCAGTTGCAACTGCCAGTCTCCACTGCACATGCAATATGATCATACTGAACGGAGATGCGTGGGACTTGTAGGAGCGAAGTGTTCCAACGTTCCTGGAAAGACTTCGTGTGTTCCACACGCTGAGTGTGAGGCTGGAGGTTGCCGGTGTGTCGATAAGTTTTCGAAGACTCCTTTCAGGAAGTGCATGTTGGACTTCGGAGAGCCATGTGACAACGGAGAATGCAATTCGTACAATGGGTTGACGTGCAAGTCAAGTGGGGGCAAGAAGAAGGTGTGTGCGTGTGTGGATGAGTCGATTGCGTATGACACTGCTGCAAAAGGATGCGTCAGCAAAGGAGGAAGTCCTTGTGGAAAGATAAGCCAGGCTGGAGACTACGGCAAGGAGTTCTTTTATGTCTCTTGTGAACGTGGAAGTCGGTGTGAACAGGTTCCAGGCGGAGACTCCACCACGGCTCTTTGTACTCCTCTTGGGCTGAAATAATCAAGTCATTCGGTGCTTTCTTTACTCGTGTATACCGCTGCTTTAGCAAATTGGAAACTTAAGTGTGAATGCAAATAAATAGTGCTCATTCATTAATTGGAGTTACTCATTTCTTACGTTAGAATCTTCGGATGTTCGGTCTCCTCGTAATTCCAAGATTATCACCGTATCACTCGGGCGCACTGAAATATGCAATAGACGTGTATTCCTTCGAACTTGGAACCTTTGAACTTGGAGTTGTTTCTGCTGTGTTGCAGTTGCAAAGAAAAAAGGATTTGGAAAATCAATACTTTTAATTGGAAATAGGGAGAATCGCCGTGGCTGTATATGACAAACTGCCGATACTGCCGAATACGGTATTAGGGTAAGATAATCTGTTGTCTTCATCAGGCTATACCAAAACAATAATTATGCAATCAAACTAATCAAGTAATTAGAGTAAACTGTAGTCGGACAGTGTAACACATTATAATTGGTCTTATGGTATAATTGGACGTATGGATATCTAGATTAAGTCGAGTTGTTATCTGGTTCATCTTCCATCAGATGTTAATGAGCTGTGTGCGATTGATAATTTAGGTAAAAGAATAACTGACATTCTCGTAATAACTTGCAAAGATTGCTGAAGATAATTATTAGAGAAGCTCGAGTTAATAAACCAAACGATAAATATTCAAGTGCCATCCAACGCAATGGTACTTAAAGTTGTCGGCACGATTTTGCTAACATTTGAGAGTGGAAGTTTGAATTAAAAATGCTAAACTTCGCATACAGATGTAAAGATACCATCTTCAAGAGTGAGTAGAAATGAGTCCTAGTATCCCGTATAATTTCAGTCCTCATATGTCAGCGATGATGCTTAGCAGCTGGAGAATAACCGTTGCCACAATTTGGTTTTTGTTTCCTTTCCAGTCAAGTCTGGTTCAAGTAGTCGATTGTACAAATGTTTATTCAAAAGCTTTGCGCTTAACTGAAAAAGTTTTGTCGCACAAACTTCAACTTGGTGAAGACTTCCAGTCGTCGTATATTTTTCTTTCCAACACGCCTTTTCTTGCAGGAATATTGGAAATATTTGCACTGAAAGTAATTAGGCCTTTGGTGTATTTCACTTCCTCAACAAACACAACGAAGGAAGAATGGCATTTCCTTCGAGACAGTCTCCTTTTGCAACGAGAGCTCAAAAGATATTCTCAGAAAAATACTCTCGTTTGGTCCTTCAAGCGTAATTTGAAAGATGCAACCTTCTTCGTGTCGAAGTGTCTTGAAACTCTTTCTCATATTGAACAGCCGCTTGTAATGAGAAATCGGGACCGTAATTTCATTCTGACTGCTTCACACAAGCTTCTAGAAGGTTTGTTGGAGAGTTCCGAGTTCGGGAAGATAAAGTACAAAGTTGGAATATCTTTGTTCCAAGAGAATGGGAGAGAAGATACTCCGGTTTTGAAATCAGTTTGTTTTCATTGTCTGAATGGGTCTCCTTCGATCATCACTCTGGAAGATACTTCAGAAGTATTTGAAGACTACACGTTACGTGCCAGAGGGTTTCCACTGCGAGTCAGCTCCCCTTCCAAGTTCCCATTTCTGTACAGAATGGCTCAAAATAAGGACGGGAAATGGATTCCTTCCAAAGGAATGTTTGCATCAGTTCTGTTTGCTTTGGCTGAAAAGCACAACTACACTTTCGCTCTAACCTTGGGTCCTGGAGGAGGAAGTGGAATAGTTAAGAATGGATCGTGGAATGGAGTTGTTGCAGATTTGATCCACGACCATTCTGACGTTGGACTTGGAACGAGTCCTAATCCAGCGAGAGCTAAGATAATCCACTTCTCATCTCAATTTACTTACTGCATGGTGGGATTTGTAACTGGACTTCCTGAGAAGAATTATTCGTGGAGAGCTATTTACAAACCATTTAGCAAAACGCTGTGGCTGTACACTTTTCTATTTATTGTCGGGATTTCTATCGCCATTAAAGTCTTGTTGAAGTTTAAACGGAAATGGGGCAATAATGCAATTCGAGAAGATCTCTTTGATCGACATCATGTGAACTATGTTATTTTCAGTTTAGTTGGTCAAGGAGTAACGTACCCTACGTACGATCCAGTAAGATTTTTATGTGCTGTGTGGTTCTTCTCTGGTCTCATCATTAATACTATGTATGTCTCTAAACTAACGGAGCTACTGGCATTCCCTGAATACGGAAATCAGCCAAAAACATTCAATCAACTGGTTATGTCGAAAGGATACAAATGGGGACAGGATTCTTCTGGGGGAAATCTTTATTTGCATTTTCAAACATCCACGAATCCTGTGTTCCAAGAAATATTTCAGAACATGGAATCTCCGTCAGAGACGGTGCAATGTTTCCAACGAGCAATGGCAGAAAACTTTGCGTGTATTGCTTGGACGGTTTCAGTGAGGTATGTTTTTGCACGGAATCTCACGGCTAATCATGGAGAACTACCGATTCTAATTTCGGAAGAAACTACACTTCAAGCTCCCGTTGGAATAGCCATGCAAAAGCAGTCGATCTATGAAAGAAATATGAATGTCCTCTCAGCGTGGATTCTTAACATGGGGCTGACCGATTATTGGTACGATAAGGACATGAACGAAGTAAGACAGGATCGGTTGGAAAGGGACAAGAGAAGAGGAATATTTCATCAACGAGATAATAGCAATGATGGCCCTTCTCTACTAATTTTAGATAATTTGAAAGGAACATTTTACTTGCTGGCTTTGGGACTGTTTGTCTCTGCTTTCGTCTTTCTGGGTGAATTCCTTCCGTTGATGGTAGCTTCATTTACAAGGCCAAATGAATTGAAAAATATGTGGATGGCTTGCGTGAAAAGGAACTTCAGTCGACAGTAATAGTCAATAGTCATCGGGGGTTGAACTTGAATAATAAAAACTTCCACTCAGCACAGCAGTAATAGTCTAAATTGCATTCATATCAGTCTTGTCATATCGATGTCATAAACTTTTTAAAATCGAAAAATTATGACCAGGATATCGGAAATCAGTGAAAATTTACTTTATTTCATAATACATTGTAAAGATCAGTTGTCCTATTTTTCGATCTTTTTTCAGCTACCATACTACCAAGACCGCATTGAAAAGGAGTCGGACAATGAAATGTCACGGAAGTCGAGTTGTAATCATGTGGGATAGAGATATCTGAAAACAAAACTTGTATAAAATAAAAATAAGTCACTTACAAGAGTAATAATAGGACTCACTTCACAAAATTACTGAGTAAAATACACAAGAAATATGTACTGTCGATCAATTCTCAGTGGTTCTAAGCATTGTACACATTGTTTAATTGCTTTATGATAGTGGATCTGTAAGGTATACGCTCAATGGCTCAATGCATTGCTGAACCTGCTTCGCACAGAAAGTATTTTACTCCATTCTATCAATGTCGGTCTACTGAATATAAAATTCTGAAGGTCTGGAAGTCTGCATCAGCTAGTTCCATTCTTGATAGATGCAATTAAGATGAGAATAAAAAATACTTTCTTGTGTTTCACAGTTACCACAACTAAAGTTGCAACATCAATAATACTGTCCTTCCGTGAGAAAAAGTGTAAAACCAAAAGCTGAGACTGGAAATCTCAAAATCTCACCCTTTTAATATCTACCTAGTCTAACTGTAATCGCTTCTCATTTTATATAAACTAACTGTCTGCCAAGCTATTTATTTGTTTTGAACTCTCCGAAGTTAGTACACTGTTTAGATTTATACTGTTACATATTTCAAGTATGCAGAAATATTTCACAGTAATTGCTTTCCTTTTTGGAATCTGTGCCAATGAAGAAGTCTTTGGTCGAAGTCGAGTTGTGGATGGAAACTTGCCACCGGAACAATTTGCAAGTTTTGCTCATGCAAACACCTCCTCTGAATGGGTACGGTTGAACGCATAAACGTCTCAGCGGTTTGTGTCTAAAGCTTGTTAAATCTTTAGATATCTTCTGTGCAAACTTGGTACGTTCCAATGATCAGTCTTCCGGCTGCCGAACAGTTTAGAGAAATCCTCATAGGAGTTCCTGCTCCGAGGGAAAATGAAACTCGTCAGCAGTATGACTGGAGTAATTTTTGCCTTAGTGTACTTTTTCATGACCCAGCCACAATTTACGAAGGACTTGACGAGGTCCAAGTCGCTAAATGTAAAGTCACCCTCTCACCTTCAGTTTTTGGCACTTGCAATTTCATGTCGGACAGAACAGGTAGAATCCACAAGGGTAAAACTGGAATTTATTTCGTTCATAATAATAATGTGCCTAAGTTGTCAAACATTGTTTTAAAAACCTCTTCGCTTTTCTATTCGGCAGTGGATTGATCCTGAAGGTGCGCAGACAGATTGGTGGGTCAGTTCTCCTCGAAAAACAATCAGCCAAGACGTAAAAAATAAAGTAGTTAAGCATCTCAAGGATTTCGGCTTCAGCACATCGGATATCACTTACGTGAACTATGATTCATGCAAAAATCGATAAGATTTAACAGCAGCAAGCTTCTTAGACCCAGGTTCCAGGCTCAGTGGAAATACACATTTAAAAGAATCATTGAATAAAATTTATAATTCATGTCCTTCATTCTGCACAGATTTTGGATCGTGGAATGGAATGACAAAAAGTAGTGTGGAAACCTCGGAGTTCCAATCGATAGTAATATTATTCCATCTATTTCACAGCCTAAGATGTCTTTAATTATGCAACGTAGTGCTTTAGACTTTGGGCAGACTGCGGGAGGAATAATTATATCACACGGACATATTTGGGGCTAACGGAAATAAATAAGATCGGAAGGTCAATTAAATAGTGTGTCGTGTAGGCATTTGTGAAATTTTGTACTCGGGTTAATTCAAGTAGCCGTGTAAATTAATGAAATAAAAATTAAACTACTGCTAGTGAAGGTGAGACAGAAGGCAACTCACTCCATTCATCTGAAATTTACACACCCTTTCTTTGCATAATAATTATTATGAGGTGAATAATTGAATTGATTAAGGATTATATGCTAAACAGGCCAAGTTGAGACACATAAAAGTTCGTTTGGCAATTGTGTATATCATTGTTTCACGATTATAATCAGTTCTTTGTCCGTTCCGTGATTAAAGAATAAAGGAACTGACTGGTGTGGGAGGAATTCCAGACTTGGATAAGAATCTAATTGTGCACTTTAGAAGAGACACTTAAGTGTCTGTGAGTTGTAAAGGTTTCATTTGCTAATTTAGGAGTCAAGCCCAATGAGACCCTGCTCTAGTTGAGGACCGTGAATGTGCTTCATTGCGTTACGTTCAAAAGGTCACGACTTCATAGCCAATTCTGTTCATCTCATGATAACCAACCATTAGAGCATCAAAAGAGCAGCCAAAAGTAGTAAAGTAGAATCACATGTATAATGTTTTAATATTCAATTCATTGTGATGCGAAGAGTGACATTGATCAGCCCACAAATCAAGTATTGAATAATGACAGAAAATAAAAATGCACAATTCAATGACATGACACATGAACACACAGGACAACAGGAGTTATTTCTTCGGACATGAAATGTGCATGCGATAAGTGTTCATTAGATTTATTGATTGTAGGAATTTCATTGTTACATGCTTCTCTCACACTCTCAAGCTGTGACTAAATGACTAATGACTCGATAGAAATGCTGATGCGTGGATGTGATTGATCGATAAATTAGAAAATTGTTGGTTCATTACTAAACTTATTTTCAAAGGTCCCAGTGTGAGAATGGACGAGGGATAAAAATGCATTCAAAAATCAATTGCTTTAAACATTTCCTTCCTTCCGAGTCGGAGGAACGAATGAAAGAAATCAAATGATAATCAGACCAATAAGCCTTGGATGAGCACGAAGAATGGATTTCATCTGAGATAAAGACAACACTACTCACTGCACAAGGACGTTTATATACTTGTCTCAAGCCTGTCTGCTATCTCCACAGAAGAATTAATGATTGGAAAATTTAAATTAACTCGGCCTGTAATTAATTAATGCATGAAAATAGAATTTAGTAAAATTGCATCGAACCACTTTCATTGGTGTAGTTTCTTCCGAGTTATGAATTAGCTATGCTGCAATTTTTAAAAACGGTTGCACTTACAAAAGGAACCTGCAATAATCATTTGTGGCAAAAAATCTCTTCTGCAATTTTGCAGTTTCGGCTTAATTCTCCCACCTGTGGTTTCCTTTCTTTGATTCCTTCGCCTAACATAAATGTGTAGCAGTTGTCCACAGTTGTAGTTTGTACTTACTTTGTAATAACACTAAAGATACCGTGTGTGCCACCAGCTAGAGAATATATATGTACTTCCTGTCACTTCCTCTACAGAAATAAGAAATCTAGTAGTAATAGTAAAGTTATCTTAAATAAGTCGGTCCACAATGAATGAGGGCAGAATGTGATCATTTCCTTCTTATTATTCAGCAGACTCTGAAGTATTTTCATTCATTTTCGTATGTGGTTACGCATTTACTCACCGTTCTGTACGACCACACACTTTTGGTCATAAATGGGATTGAAACAGTGCGCGGATGAAATACGAACACGGTGACCTTTTTTGCAGGTGGAAATTGTAACATGTGTGAATGAATGATTGAATGTGATATGTTAACAAGATACGAGATATGTTTTGATTATTGCGTTGATTGTTGGCCTCAGTGCGAGGAGTGATTGCAGAGATACCTACTAATTTGCATTTTATTAAGAGCACACACATTTGATGAATTATTCTTTCTTCGTCGTCGAGTGTGCGTTGCATGATCAATTTGTGGAAGGACAATATTTGGGTTAAACGTTTAATCGATTGTTAGTGCCAATACCAATCAATTAAATTGTGCAATGCGTATGAAGTAGAGAATTCAATTGTACTTCTACAAAACAATAATAATTTCAAGTACGAGATAAAAAGAACCGGAAGATTTGCTTAAACCTGAAGATTTCACGCTGGAAAAATAAACTTGATTCTGACTCAGAGAGGCAATTAAACCATTCGCCTTGCTTCTAAGGAAAAGGGAGTGACTATATAGAAGTGACATTCATAAAACAATTGTTCATGCTCTGAGTCATGCAGTCAGCTAATAATTTAGTAAATTGGCCTAGCAGAAGATGGGAATGCAAAGACACAGAGATAGGAGAGGAGCAGAATGGCCAAATGAACTTCATTTTTGTGCATTGCATTGTTTTTGCGATGAGATTGGGAGATGCCGGACCTTAATGGCTGAACAGAAAGATTAAATGTTTGATGAGGAATGCAAGTGTTAGTGTGAGTCAAAGACTCAAAAATTACGCAAATGGTGCATCCACACATGATACGTGTTTACAAACTTATGATTCAAAAAAATGTCATACACTATTTTATGGCAATTTTCCAACTGCCACACTTGACCAACCGGTATTTTTATAGGCATTAAATACACAAGTATAATAGATCACTAAACATCTCTGACTAAACTCGGCTTTCATTGATATTTAAAATTCACATTCCTTATTCAGAGTTTAATGAAAGTGGTGGCCGAATTTCAGAATATTCGTTTAATATTTTTGAATTAATTAGTAGAGGATGGGACTGCCTTTCTTGGCCTATGGAGTTGTTGATACCTGAAGAGGCTCTCCTGTAAAATTAATGATCACCTCTCTTGATTCTTCCTAATAAAGCTGCTTAACTTTTGAGCAGCGTCTGGCAGACGAAATGAGTGGATGGTGCTATCAAGTTAAAAGTGAAATAAAACAGCGTGTAAACTATTGTAAACGATAGCTTGGTAGAGATGAGAAAGGGTAGTAAAGTATAAATGGGAGAGACTGGATGGGTAAATCGGTCAGTCTGTGGATAGTGAATGAATTGGAGTCCCTTTGCATTGTTACGTTAGCCCCTTCACTTTTAACCAACAATCAAGTAAAAGTTCGCACTCTCTTCAGTCTTCCATCAACTTCCCCCCACTGAGGAACTCAGCTAAGAACTTCCTCGAGACGCTGCTGCTCAAGTTATCTTCCAAGTTGGACCTACATCAGCTGGACTGACCTTTAACCCTCAGCGGGACTTGTTGTGTCATACCTGTTTCCAACGGAGTGCCTTGCGTCTCCGAACAATTTCTCATACACTTTCCTCTAAGTCATCCACCACAATGAACAAAGTGGCCATTGCCTTAATCCTTGTCGCTCACACAGGTAAGCGTACTAAGCATTTTTTTATTCACACGATTTTATTTGCACAGTTTTTTCATAAGAGTCATATAAATCTGAAGAAATCTCATAAGAAATTTAATAAGTGCGTGTGAGAAAAAAAGATATTAGTAGCTTTTATCAGAAAAAGAAAAAGCGATAAGAATAAGAGGAGTGTAACACCTCAAAGATGACCGTTCATATAACACATACAATTTACACGTATTACTCGAGAGATTGAAGAGTTAACTCGCTTACTTGGCTGCTGAACCGTAGCACTCGTAGACTCGAAAGGGGTGGGAAATCAATCGAGAAGCAAATCTGTATGAAACATAGTATTGTAGCGTCATTCATTCACTCTCTGCTACAATTAAGCAATAAATTAGGACTTAATTAG
The DNA here is from genome assembly GCA_034696625.1 of Isotomurus palustris. Lineage (NCBI taxonomy): Eukaryota > Metazoa > Arthropoda > Collembola > Entomobryomorpha > Isotomidae > Isotomurus > Isotomurus palustris. The sequence goes on along the minus strand of JAQGAD010000062.1, from coordinate 19,169 downwards.
ACTGTGTTGTTGCGGAATGTTGGATTCGCTTTCGTTTTTCATTGATGATGGATCATCGCTGTTGTTCAATTCAAGTTGAAACAATACTGAACATATTTTTATTAATAGATGGGTTACTCGTTCGTGCCTTGCATTAAGAAATTGATCATAAAATTAAACTCTGGGTTTCCAATTAGAATGGAAAGTTTAATGAGTCTGTAGGAATGAGTAATAATAATACTATTATTATTATTGAATCAGGTTTCATGTCAGGCATCAGAAAAGAATTAATGAATGAGAGAGGCTGCACCAGAAGATCAGTTTCGTGGACTAATTTAAATGTACCTGTGTGTTGATTTTCATATGTCCATGCTAATTACTGCTATGATAGGATTGTAGATTCATCCAGTCGACATCGTTTACGATAATAAGTTGGAAGTGGAAGGTGTGTAGGTCTAAGCTATAATAATGAGCATGAGCTTCCCTTCAGAATGAATGTATTTTTATTGTTCTGATGCACTGAGCTGGACAGAAGTCCTTGCACACTTTTGCCTGTTAGTAATTGATTCGTCCTTCGGATTTTATCACAAGAAGTGCAATTCCTCTGCTTCGATTTTACTGAAACTGGTTTCCCACGTTTGGTAGCTGTGATTAGAGTATTATTCAGTGCATTGTGCATGCAAGTAGCTGGGTATAGACCGAGAATAACCCAAACGATGCCAAGAAAGGGAAAGTTTCAATTTAAATGTGAGATGGGTCTACTGGACAAGGTCCGATACTTTAATGATGAATGCCAAGTAACCCAAAATAGCCTTAAATCAATAAGTAGCATTTTTTGGAAACTTTCTAAGCACAATCGAGGGACGTGATGAGGTTTTGGTCGATTGAGCATCATCTTCTGTAGTTCTGTAAAGCTAAAATGTGTAGAGAGAGACACCCAGGCTCAAGGAAAACCACACGACATTCTCTGATCGGTTGACTGTTCTCTGTGTGAGTGTGAAACAAATCAGATCAGATGAGAGTGTCGATTGACTCGGTCTAGAAAACAATGCATCAGGATGAATAGCAAACAATACTTGAAAAACTCCCTAATGAAAGGAAACACACACAGAAGAAAAAAAGTTAATTTGCACGGACTTTACTTTAACACCTGATGTAGGTCGAAGTCTCTTATAGACGCAGTAGACTTTTTGCTAGCAATGTCAGGTAAATTAAGTTCATATCTGCAGTGCTTACTTGTTGGACGTATATATTATGTAGAAATTGCAAATATAATCCTAAAATCACTGACAACCTGCCGGTACAGTAAATCTGAGCGATATTCTTTAATAAAGTTCACTACTGCTACTGCCTCTGTCAGTGTAATTTTTTATGAGCGAAAAATAAATCTTGTTTTAAGATCAACTGAACGGATCAATAAAAATTCCATTAATGTATGCATTCGATATGGGAAATGAAGGGAAATTGGAGCATGAGAAAGACCTTCCAAGGGCGAAACGAGTAGCTTTTTGTATCTCAACGTGACAGTAAGTAACGTGAAGGGTTTTTTGTTCCTAAGTGTTCTCCTGTACTTTTGTCTAAAAGAATAAGAAAAGTATGAAAGGAAAACACGTAGAAAAACAATTTGTCATGTAAATCACTAGAGAAGACAACATTGATCTAGAACAAAATTGCAGGAAGGAAGAAGGAGAAGGAGACCCTGTAGGGTCGCACAGTGCCCTTATTTACAGGATAGGAAGTAATTTGAGCTTTTAATTTGATATCCAAACCTTCTTATTGACTGAAAGCTAAGACACAAGAACTTTGTTTCTTTGTGGGAAGGTGTGTTGTGTGTGCGCTCAAAGGTGATAAATGGCAAGGCTAAGGTTTCGTTGAAAAATGTCATCTTTCAGATCGTTTGAAAGAAGAATGGACACTTGAAGCCATAAATGGAGTTGAAAAAAATGCTCGTTTATGTGGCTTCCTTCGTTCCTTCCTTTTCATTGGGAAATCAATTGACAATTTTGTTTTGGTAAATTGAGTGTGTTATGTTTTGATGGTAGTCTGTCTAAGTGCATAAGTAATGAGCACATTATTTGGTTGATTAAAGGAAGCAGGAGGACAAGGAAGTGATCTAATAACAATCAACTAGTGGTGGTATGTAGTTATGCAGTCTTAAAGAATACGTAGACAAATTAACAAACTAACAAAGTATATTATACAGGTTACGTATGGGAGAGTCAGATTATATTTATTATAGTGAGACACTTTTTTACGACTGAGTGACTGAGTGGAAGTAAAAGACGCGTAGACGAGTAGAGGGAATTATTTGCATAGCCTACTTAGAAGGAACGTGTGTTTGTGAGCTGTGTGTGTGTGTGTCGTGTCCATTCATCTTTCATTGCGTAATAAGAACATTTCGAGTGAACAATCGATGCACTCTGAAATTATGCAGGAGCAAAAAGTGGAAGCGGACTAACGACTTCATTGAAGCAGCAGGTTGTTACACAAAAGAATGATTATTGAGGAAGCGTTCCTGTCCGCAGCAAAGGCGAATGACAGGAGACGATCCCTTTAATAAGAATTCTTATGAAGCCCAGCACACCTCAGTCAGAGAGCAACTCATGCTAATTTGTGGTTGTTAGAGATGATCCAATTCTTTCATCTATTGTAGTTTTTGTTAATCTCAAATTCAAACGAGATTAGAATCAACTGATAGGCACTATTTGTTTGGCATGTGTACAGAGAAACTTTTACTTCTCTCTCTCTCTCTCTCTCTCTCTCTCTCTCTGTGTGTGTGTGTAGAGATTAAGGTTTAAATAATATTTATATAAGATTTAATTGCGAAGAGATGGATAGTAGAGGTAGGCGATTATTATATGTGCTTCGTGTAACGATGGGGGATACCCAAAAGCTACAATAAGCAACTTTCACTCTCATTTGAGGCTTAAGGAGAATGATATGGATTACATTCACGTACACAATAAACTGCCCATCCATTTAGGTACCACTAAATTAATGATAGCTTTAGAGTGGAGAGCATCTGGTGATTCAGTCGATGGTAGCACAGTGTTGTAGTAGGGACCTCGCCCAACTCTAAATTGATATGGAATTCCTTCCGGAATTAGAGATTTGTCTTGTCATCCAACGAGTTCAGCGTGTAATGGTTTAAGATCTCGAAAGAATTACATAATTTTGGTTTGTTGCCAATATGAGATTATTGCACAACGTCTTACGAGAGCTTATTTAAATAGAACTGCAAGTTAAATCTTAGATGATTGCACTTTTAGAAGTAAATTGAGATACGACAAATTTAAAGGCGAGAGTTGGGCTGAAATGCAATTACTGCGATGAGGAGGGTACATCTTTTCAACAATGTGTCTTTGTTGGAGCAATTTAACAAACCCACACGGGCCTATTATTCTTCTTCATGTTTCACATTTCATTAGATAATATCGTTCGTGTTCAAAGATTGGCAAATAGTGTCAGACGAGCTCAACACGGAACTCTCAGCTTCACCACACGACTTGGTGTGCTTTGTTAGCCTGCATTGTGTTTCGATATTGTGGTCAACTGGGCCACAAACAACAGACGACACATCATCAGCAGATGATATGGATTGAAGAAGATTCTCATTATTAAATTCAACTTCTATTTTGTGTTGCAAAACGGTGAAGATAGTATGCGAAGTGCTAAGATCATTCTGTTTACCTACGAGGCCCTCGTGCTCGTGGTTCTCGCACACGATGAACTAATCCGAGTAACTCGATAGAAATGGGAAGGTGAATGAATCAAGTTAAGGATAATTAATTTTACTGACATGAAGAACATTTGCATGAAACGACTTGCAACAATTGAGTGATGCGAAAACTCATAAGAATGCACAAGAAGGAGTCAAACGATGCATTATTCATTCACCTAAATATGCCAGATGGTGTTGCATAAGCTTTTTAGCACTGCACTCTCGTTGAATGGAGTCAAAATTTTAGTGACAGACTGAATGGAGTATATGGAAGGAATGGACAGCTTTTTTTGAAATATTGTTTGATGGGAGGTTGAATAAGGTACTCATTCAGCCTTCATGCCACATCTATGATCCTATCTAGGGCGTGGGCTACTGCATACCAGTACTGTAAATTGTAATATGCACTGACAATGAGTACTGACCACAATTAATATACGCGTAGAGAAGCAAGTTTTTGGGTAGAATGACACAGAGAACAAATATTATTTGGAAACGATCGCCGATGTACCAAGAACTGTGACGAAGACCTTTTAGGGATAAGAACATTTTGCGAATAAACAAAATTGCACAAAAAGGTGGAAAAGATTTGAATGAGCTAATTTATAAATTGCATGGTATTTTTTGTTTGCAGCGTTTGCTCAAGATTCGTTTAAATGTCCACATGAGTATGGATTCTACCCTCATGAGCGTCAATGTGACAAATACTGGAAGTGCGAGAACAACGCTGCAGAGCTGAAGACTTGTGGAAATGGTTTGGCTTTTGAAGCTTCAGATCCAAAGTATTTAGCCGAGAACTGCGACTACTTGCACAATGTCGACTGTGGAGAGCGAAGTGTTCTTGAACCTGCTCAGAGTACTACCAACTGCCCACGATTGTACGGAATCTTCCCTGATGAGGAGAAGTGCGATACTTTCTGGAGTTGTTGGAACGGAGAAGCTTCCCGATACACTTGCGCTCCTGGATTGGCTTATGACGCTAATGCTCGAGTTTGCATGTGGGCCGATCAAGTTCCCGAATGCAAACTTTCCCGTGAGTATTTATTTGAAGATTTAAACTTTCTCTGAAATTCTGTGGGTGTGATGCATCTTCATGAAGGCCCAGGGTGGTCTACACAACCAACAATGAATTCTGCAGCTTTCCTTCTTTAATAGAATCCCTGCTGATATAATTACAACAGAGAGCCTTGTCACTTTTATTTGCTTTGTGACATTTGGTGATTTTATCTGAGATATTATTATAAAACCATCCCTTTCACTTTCTCTTGTAATTATGAGAAGCAAATGATGTTGGGGAAGTGCTAAAATTAGCACACACGTTTATCTTGTACAAACTATCATCTGATATAATGTGTTTTTGTATTATTCTTTGTAGAAAAGGACGGAGGATTCCAATGTCCCGACCCAAAGAACAATCCAAACCCAGGAACTTTCTCACGACACGCTCACCCAGAAGACTGCAGGAAGTATTACGTTTGTCTTGATGGAAACCCACGAGAGTACGGGTGTCCACTTGGAACTGTCTTCAAGATTGGAGGAGACCAGTACAGCGGTCAATGCGAAGACCCAGAGGGTGTTGATGGTTGCAGTGATTATTACGGAGATGAACTCAAGCATCTTAAGAAATCTGAGCTTTTGAACAACGGAAACTACAACTCCGCTACAAGCAAGCCAAGCACCAGGAAGAAGATTCCACAAACTCCAAAGGTCAAGGCTGAGGTCCAAGCCCAACCAACTGTTCAAACTGCCACTCGAGTTCAGCAAGTTGCTCCAGCTTCCAGGGAACGAGTCAGACCTGCTGCTCCAGTTGTTCAACAGCAAACTCAACAAGTTCAAGATGAACCTCAACCACAAAGATCCCAGCAGAGACTTAGGCCTTCCAACCAACTTACCCAACGAACCCAGCAGACACAAACCACTCGGTAAGTTGGACAAGGGCTTATTTTGCACCTGTTGTAAGGCCTTCTAATTTCCTCCAGGGCATTATGAGATTTTGAATAAATGTTCATTAACTTATCGCAATCTATACTTTGCAGGGCTCCACCCACGACAACCCAAGCACCAAAGTCCGTTACAGAGGCTAAGGCTGGTCAAGAGGAGGAGTACTACTACTACGATAACTACGAGGATGGGAGCCCAGCCCCAGCAGGACAAAAGACTCAGTGAAATAATAAGCATCCGCGACTTTAATTAAAGCTACTACCTAGAGTTCATACGATAAATCCACGTCTTGTAATTAGCTATCTCTTGAGCACATCTAGTTAATTAATGAGCGGCGACACTCTACTTACTACACAACTTGTTGAAACTTTCTATAAACGCGTAATGTGTACTCAAAGACTTGTGTATGTCATTCAACATGTGCCTAAAATAATGAGAATATGAAGTAGTGTATGAAGCAGAGGTAGTATACAGTTAAGTGAAGAACGGAAGGAGAGTGTGAGAGTGTGCATAGTTCTGTATGACTCTAATTGTATTTGTTTTGTAATTATAATTACATAGGAATTTACACATTTTGACGAGAAAAGAAGTTTGTATACAAATAAATTAATTAATTGAAATTCCTAAGACTTTTGCTTTATTTTTGGAAACTGGAGGAGTGCATATGAAAGCTGGATTGCTTCCAGCAGTCATTTTATGACTAGTGCCACTGAATTTTGGTAGACTTAATTATGAAGCTGGTGGTTGTAAGAAACAAATGAGAACAGATTTTTTAATAGATTATTCTTAGGGAATTGCTTTTAATTCGTTGTCTTCAATGTAAGCACTTTTGACTTTCTGATGTATCCGGCAACCATATAGACCGATAACCCATTAACGTTTTACAACCGAGAAAGTTTCGAAATATACTATTAAATAACACAAGGATTACTTCCATCAAAGTGGTTTCCTGCATAATTGTTCAATATTGCTCTCGAAATGGAAGCGTTACTTTCACGATATTATATATTATAACAATTGTACTACCATAATGACACAGCTGAAATTGTTGATCAGGATAAAAATCAAACTTTCAGATTTAAAAATACGCACACAAGTTGTGAACCCTAAGTGAAATGATGACTACAAAATGCTTGATTTTGCTATTTGCTAATAAGCTCTCCTTACAAGGGACTTGCACACTCCGTGGTCTTCTAGAAACTCAGCAGTTATGGGGTCGCAAAGCATGTCAAAGTCCAATACTATTTCTTGAGGACCTTCTCCATCATCTGCCAACGTCACGACCACACGACGATCCTCTTCTGGGTCTCCAGTAAACCCAAGTTCAGCCTCTGTTGGAAATACATCCTCTTTCTTTGCTTCTACTACTTCAGTGACTACGACGATGTTTTGTGCAATCTCAGATATCACAACCTCTGCTTCCTCTCGTAATCCTAAAATTTCGGTTTCGACAGCCTCTTGTTCCGCTTCTTCAGCCTTGGAGTCTTCTTCAACTGATAGCTTGGGCTCATTTTCCGGATTTTGGGGTGCAGCTGAAGGCGACGCTGGGAGATTGGACACTATACTCGATATTTGCACTTCATGTATTTCCACTTTAGATGCAGGCTAAAAAATTACACAGATTTAGAAAAACTTAAATTAATGTAGCCAAATAACTTTCTTAATACCTCTGGAAAGTGTTTATTGTGAAGATAAAAAGTTTGTAGATGGTAACCCATCATTCTTGCACAGTAAGTTGAGTGAATGGACGCCACAAAGGAATCGCAGAAGATCAACAGTGTTCGAAACACTCCGCTACTTACAGCTGTACCCCTCATAACCGCACCGAGTATCTTGTCACTATAGAGCAAAGGTTAAAATTATAAAATGGACTCTACAAGTTTGTAAGCTTTGCACACTACCTTGCCATTCTCCAGAACTTCACAGGATTTGGTTTGTTTAACACATCATTATCTCGCTCTTGTCGATCAGATTCAGCTTGCAGTTTTTGAACAAGAGATTCAATCCATGTTAACCATGCTCCTATAGTTTGATCTTGAGTATCGTCGAGCCTTCGTTTGAAGTCCAAAATGCAGTCCACAACCAGGGCGAATCCGTTGGGTGTCAGGTTTCTCGATAAGTCCAATTCAAGTCTAGGGAAGTTGAGTGCTCGACCCAATTCGGATCGCATCGCCTTAAGGGAATCTTCATGACGCAGAGAAGTGGTTACTGTTTTAACCATGCGATTCAAGGCAGCACTTTCACTCCAGGAGATGATAAAGATAAGAAGAGTTTGAATCTTTGTTTGACAGAGTGGAGCAGGATAGCCGTTAAGGCAGCGAGTAAGGAATTCAAGGCAAGAGCTATTAAAAGACTCAAGAGAATGCAACATTTGTACTGGAAACATTTCGGATAAGAATTAAAGCTTTGGAATAATAATAACTTGGAAATTGGAAAGTTACGATTCAGTTCATACAAGGCATGACATCGGCAGAGCATGGAAACAATATATCCAGCACCAACTGATAAGTCCACAAGTCCATTGTTCGCACATACGAATGTGTAGCTTCCAGCGTACAAACTTTGAACAACGTAGCCCTAAAAAACCGCATTGAATTAAATAAGAGTATCGCAAGCTGAGAATACAATACTTTGCTACTTGGGCATGATGGCTTTGTAGGGGATACTCCGACTTTCCTGCGCAGTGACATATTCTTCTTCACTTGGAGATAACTTGATTCGCCAAAACTGTTTCCACTCTCTTCTTACAGCTTTAACATCGACAGTCGAGAAGAAAGACACAAGGGCCTGAGAAAAGGTTACCTGATTTAGGAATTCCCTTTATTGCGTTACTTAATTCATTTACTCAAAGTTGATACCTTGCAATGCTCATGATACAAAAACTGAAAAGTTGACAGATCTTCTGGGGTTATTCCAGAACGTAATTCAACACCAGGATCCAAGCTCATCTCCACAAACGCTCGGTCCATATTCGGCTTCTGACCCAAATACTCCTGACAAAATCAGTCATAAAAATACTAATGTGCTAAGTGCTACGCAAGAACTAAACTACTATTAAACATCTTGACTCTTGACACACTTACTTCAGCTGTGAGCTCTTGAGGCTCTATTATTCTTTCAATTTTTTGTTTCGGTTGACCTGCAGCGTGCCAAGTTTTTGGTCCCTTCATTTTCCTACCCCGTTTCCCAGTAGCATCGTAAGTGAGACCTTGCTGTGTCTTCACATGGTTGAGCAGGGCATGTAAAACACTGTCCTGTAAGGCCAATCAAATACAAGTGCTATTATTACTAACTAGTTCTTTGTACCTTCAGTCCCTTCACAATATTCATTTGTAGATCATACCTTCTTTAAATACACTCCATTGTAATGATACTTCGAATTCCCTCTGGTTCCCAAACGCCTTGTTTTTAGTCCAGGAAACACGCAGCGGATCAGTTTTCCAAATGAAGCAGCATTGACAGGTTCCAACGTGTGTTCCTCACACAAAACAACGTATTGATCGTAGACAAACCCTCTTGGCAATGACTTCCCTGGAGCATACTCGAAATTCGCCTTCAACCATGCAATCGATATCGGACAGTTTGTAATTGCGGACAGCGATCTGTCAGTTCCACCAGCCGTTTGTGGTTCCCGACGGTTCCTTGGAGGAGCGTAATAATATCCAACATTGTCATGATAGTTTCCCTCGTCACCCGATGAAGAACACCCATCATAATCTTCTTCAGAAGACGACCCAGACTTCCTCACTGGCTCAGGAAACAAATACTCCTTCGAATTAGCAGAAAGGTTTGCGTCATTATTCGCAGAGAGAGGAGCAATAGAATCAGCTTCCCTGTTTGTAACACATGCAGTTGATTGTAAAAATAAACTCGTAAGAATTCAACATGGGCTTCCTCTAAGTTTTACTTACTCTATCAGCGCTGAAACAAGTTGCAGCATCGGCTGTGTTGAAGGTGGAGATGAAGAAGATTTAGCAGCAGCGTTCTTGGCTTCTTTATCTGCAGCAGCGGCTGTTTTTTCGAACGCCAGAGTGTTCTGGTCGATTGGAAGACAATGCCATAACGAAGGACCTGCAGCACTTCCAGAGGTTCCTCCGCAGGGTGCAGTGGATGCGAGAAACACGCCACTCCCACCGATAAAAGCCGCAGGGGTGTGAACAGGCGTGTTCATCATCGTGGGAAAAGTGAAAGAATCGGTGTGAACTCGACAAGTGGAGAAAGCAAAGTGAAAACCGGAAACTATAAAAAAGTGAAAGGAACGGTTTTGCACGAACGCCGTCTCACAATCACCCGAAATCACCGGCGGGAAAAAGACATACCATTCTTGTTCATCTGCACAATCCACATCCTCAAATCCTCACACACTGACACACATATACACGAATAAATTCGGATTTTTCAGTATTTTCGCGTTGTGTATTATCTTAAATTTATAATTAGTTACTAATTGTGATAATTGGTTCATGCCATAAGGGGAGTAAGCAATGGACCCGAAGGAGTTAAAGGTGATGCTGAAGGAGGCCAAAGACGCACTGAAAGCGAAGAATTTTGCAGAAGTTGTCACGAAGTGCAAGGTTTGTAATTTCGACTGCATAGTGCATTTCGCAAATTACTTGCTATAAGAGGGTTCGTTAATTAATATAATCTTTATCTTTGAATGTGTATTTAGACTATCGTGAAGAAGGAGCCGAAGAATTACAATGCAAACTTGTACATGGGTACGGCTTTCAAAGAAACCTCCAAGTACCAGCAGTCTTTGGAATGTTACAAGAAAGCTGTGGAGATCGATCCTAGTCAGGTGTATGCTTGGCAAGGGATTATCTTAGTATATGAGAAACAAAATATTAAGACGCATCCAGATCTTTTGGACGCGTACAAACGGATTGCTACTTTCTACGAGACTACGTCAGATAAGCAGAAGTATGTTGAGAATACGAAGAAGCTCGCGAATGTGCTGATCTCACAGGGGGATACGAAAGGAGCTTTGAAAGTTGCAACAAGACTTGTGAAATATCTCGGAATAGATTTGGATGTGGAGGTGGCTTTGATGTTTGCAAATCTTTTACGAGATACAAAATGGGATAGTCGTAATCCAGAGCAGAACGAGTTGTATAGTTTGGCGTTGGAAACGCTAGTGTTTGAGTCTCCTGGAGTAAATGAAGATCTGTGTAAACGGTATTTTACTCAAATTAACAATGAAAAGAAGTACGAGAACCTTGTGAAGAGTGCGATTCGATTGAAAGACAAATGGAATTCTTTTTCTTCCCCAATGGAATGGCTGTGTCGTTACTATCTGGAAGAGAGACTGGATAATCAAGTTCTTGGGAGCGTTGGAGAAATGGATGTGATCACAGATAAATTGTTCAAATTGTACCCTTCCAGCAGTTATGGACATTTAGCAAGGGGAAAGTTTCTCCTCGAGAAAGGAGTCAAAATGAATGATGGATTTGAATTCATTCGTACTGGATTGGAAAGTAGACCGCTTGTTCAGGCATATATAGTAATGATGGAGGGCAAACTTCGATTTGGAGATTGGGGAGGGGCTGTTGAAGCTGCTTTAGCTGGATTGAGGCTACAATCTGTAAAGGGGGATAGCTTCGGGAAAAGACTAACGATGGGAATGACCAGGGCATTAATTGAGATGGGGGATTTGGAACGAGTTGACGAAAAACTTACCTACCTAAAGAGAGAAGAAGGAGTGGATGATGCTGTTGGAGTATTGGAGTCAAGATTGTACTTGAAAACCAAAGATTTGAACAAGTTGAAGGAAGTTGTTGAAACTCTCGGAGATACAGACCACTGGGAAGTGCGATTTTTTAGAACATTGGCAGGACTAGAAAAACTTGAAGATGCGAAAGAAGTATTGAAAAGTTTGCTGGAGCTAGAAGACAAGGAACAATTAGGCGAAGAAGGATACATTGGTGCTTTGATGGATGTAGCTGTGCTCATGTACGATTTGAAAGCATTCGATTATGCAGGCGAACTTCTTGTTAAGGTATTGTGCAACTCAAAAATACGGGTATACAAAAACACAGAAATTCATTAAATGTAATACGTATCAACAGGTTACAGAAACTAAGCGTGGCGGAAGTAGACCTCTTCCATGGAAGTACTTGGGCTCGATATACATGCTTCAAGAAAACGTCGAAATGGCTAACAAATGCTATAAACGGTCGTACGGATTGTGTCCAACTGAGGAAGTCGGAGTGCTCCTTAGTGATTGTTTCTTCAATTTAGGATTACAGAATGAGAATACAGAACATCTGCTCGAAGCTACGAAGACATTTTCAAAGTTGAAGAGTAAATGGGCCTGGCTGCGTCTTGGGGTTATTTATCTCAATTCACACATGCCTAATGAAGCTGTAAATGCTTTTCATGCACGCATAAGAGCTGACATTAATGATTGGTACTGACTATGTGTATTTACTTCGTATTTTCTTCAAAATTTGTTCTAGTCTAAGAGACATTTTGCAAATGTATTTGTGTTTTACTCTATTACAGCCACGTGTGGGAGTCGCTGGGTGATGCTTATTGCTTAAGAGGTTCATATCAGGCAGCCTTGAATTCTTTCACCCGAGCATTATCTCTCGGTGCAGATCCCATGTATCCAAAATTCAGGATAGGAGTAGTGTACCAAAAGCTTGATCAACATGAGGAGTCAGTCAAAACATTTGAGGAACTTCTACAAGATTATCCAAAGAACGTTCCCACTTTAATCGAAATGGCTAGAACCTACAGCAGAGCAGCGCAGACAATGGCAGCGGAAAACTTCGACATTTTGGCTCGACTTGAAGTGGAAAAGATGCTTAAATACTGCGTTCTGTAAGTGATCAATCAATTCATATTATAACATACGCCATGCCATACAATCGTGATGAAAATTTGCTCCATTTCTTCTGCAGTGCAATCGAATATTCGCCGAGTAGAACACTACTACCATGGACATTAATTGCTGAAAGCCCGTTGACGCTAGCCAAAGTCCCGGAGTCGACTAAAATTAAAGTTCCAACGTTTCTTGTGAATCAAAGTAAAGATGATAAGCTATCTTATGTGGAAATAAATATCGATCAATTTAAGGAAGTTGGAACAAGGTAAGGTAACGCCAGTACTCATGTTATTACTGCTTTGGTTCAGTGACAAATACAGTGTTATTCTGCAATGTAGAGCTCTCTTGGGATGCTTGAGAATCATCACCTCAGAGGAAGCACTGTACTCCAAGAATTTGAGTACTTTTGTTTATCATCAGCTAGCTGTTTCATACTTCAATCGAGGTCTAAATTCGAAGGGTGAAAGGAGACCTGATGGAATAGAATTTTTTAAGAAAGCCTTGTTATGCGCAAAGAAAGCTGTGGCTGCTGATCAAAACAATAAAGAGTATTGGAACACTCTTGGCCTTTGTGCTTTCTGTAAGTTGTGATTGAATTATTGAATTAATAATGCATGCGTATAATAACTGATTGATTTTTTATGAACAATGAATTTTTTAGTTTGTGATGATGACAAACTTGCTCAACATTGTTTCATTAGATCAGTGGAACTTGATCCGTCCAATGCTGTTGGTTGGTGTAACTTGGGATTCTTATTTCTAAAGCACAAGGAAGTACTTCTTGCCCACAAAGCTTTCTCGAAAGGCCAAAGTGTTCAACCACTTTATTCATATTCTTGGACCGGTCAGGTAAATTAAGACTAAACCTTTTTACACAACGTACAGCATTGTTTGTGTCAACGTAAACCTGACCAACCAAAACTAAATACCGTGATTTTGGTTTGTAGGGACTAGCTGCGGAGGAATTATCGCCGGTTGAAGCTCCAGATTTGTTTCGACACTCAACTCACCTCGAACCTATTCCATTCGCTGTGTCGTGCTACGTTGATTCTGTCTGTCGAGTTTTATTAGGAGAATTCAAAATGTCGAAAGATGACTATTGGTTTACCGTTGAAAGACTGGATGTGATCACCTTATGCTGCGATTTACTAACTCGCGTTGAAAGTGAGCTCATCTTTTGTCTCGTGATAATTAATATTTTTTAAATATTGCTAATACTCGAGGGTTTGCAATTTATAGGAAGAATTGAAACGCCGCACTTACTAAATCTTTGCGGAATCGTGTCAGCTCTCGGAGGATTCTATTCAAAATCTCTTAGTTCGCTGACGAAAGCTCTTGAGTTGGTTGAGACTGATTCTCAGTTTGCATTGAGTGAAGATTGCAAGAAGAAGCTTGTCATGAATAGACTGGCCTTGCTTATAAAGATGGAAAAGTATGAAGAAGCTAGGAATGTTCTTGCTACAATCGAAGAACTTGGTATCAATGGCTCTGCAATGGGTGCTCTCACGCTGGTGAAGCTGAAAGATTATGGCAGCGCTGAAGCTCTGTACACTCAGCTGTTACAGGCGGTTGAGGATGAAAGTGATAGACTGGATGTCACGATAGGGCTAGGTCTGCTGTACAGCGAGGTCAAGGGAGCGGCTGGTGCTTGTGAAGTGTTATTGAAAAAGTAAGGATGGGACTGGATATTTGCGATATTATTTCAGTGCATTGAAAAAGGCGTGATAAATCATCTAATGAATTGGTATTTGTATAGATCAATGACTAAAAACCCTCATGCTATGCTTGCACTTGTGGCAATGGGAGTTCTCAATGGTGACGCTGACTTTGTTTCGAATATGCTGCGGCATCTGGATCACTTCAAAACACACCCTGACTTTTTAGCTGATGTTGCGCTGCTAAAGGCTTGCTTCAGTATTATGAAGGTAAGGTTTGACCAAGACCGTAAACTGGAATTTCTTTACACATCATCAAACACTGAGTACTCAATAAAAATAACTTTTTAGGGAAACTCACGTGGAGGATTGAATGAACTACTAAAACTCTTGAGACTGCATCCTTTGAATACTCGTCTATGGACAATGACATCCCAAATTATATTCTCGTATCTTAATGATTCAATTCCCTCTTCAGTTTGTCGGAAAACAACGCTCACTTCTTTGAAGCTAGAAAGCAAGCGAGCAAAAAGCGTCATGTCGACTTCCGTGCCTAGTTCACCAACATCATCATCATCTGCTATCAAGTCATCTGCCATGATCTCTCTTTGTCACTTGATAGAAGGAGACTGGAAGACAGCGAAAATCACAGCTTTAAAAGGAATCAAAAGATATCCGGAAGAAAGAGAAAACTGGATTGTCTTGGCATGTGCTTTTTGGTTTCAATTTGTGGAAGACCGGAGTTTGGATGCTTACACTAAAGTCCTTTCACTTCTTCAAAAAGAAGCAGATGGATTCCCTAATAGAAGACTGTCAGACAGAGCTCATCAGTGGAATTTGACATTCCTTCAAAATATAAGCAAATATAGACACTTGGTTTGTTAAGGATTTTAAAATCATAATTTTGTGATTAAGATTTTAAAATTTCTTATAAGTGTACTTTTGTACGATTGTGAGTCATTCTTCCTAAAATTGTGTAAGAAATAAATTAATTTGAACACAGTAATTGTACGGGTTTTTCTTGTTCACTTAATAGTTCAAATCGTTTTTAATTGATTAAGTCAAAACAATTATTCACTACAACAGTCTTATTTTTTCTGCCCGAAGAGCCAATTTACGAATGTTGGACATGATCCCTGAAACTGAATTTCGTAGATCTTCATCCGCCGACCCACTCAGATTTATGAGATGCTGTAAGAAATACACGATAAGTTAGAACATAATATTTCAGGTAGGCTAAAATATATCGAAAAGTTAACACGTCATACAGGAACAACCCCGCATTGATGAATAGTTACGCAGTTGCGTGAGTCTGATGACAGAGCACACAAAGCTCTTGCTGCTGATCTGTGAACATCCGGGTGTCCTGAGACGAGATAAGAGCATATAGGACCAACAGCATGTCGTCGTCCAAATTCTCTACTGTTCTGAGCCCAAGCAGAACAATGTGCGATGGCTGTAGCCAGGCATTGTCGAAGAAGATCGTCCTGAACTCCAGGCTGCCCATGAATCGAACACCTCAAACATCTCAGACCTTCTAAGATCACTGAAATAAGATGGAAACATGGATGATATAATAAAATACCGTTGGAGCAAGACGAGACAAGTACTCCACAACTCCATGGTCGCTCATAATCGCTAAGTTGTCCACATTTTTAGCTATGCATCCAATGGCGTAGGACACGGATGCTTGGACATCTGTGTCAGGTGATGCTAGAAGATGTACGATGGCCTCTAAGCCTCCAACATAATTACGAACCATTTCTCCAGCGTCCTAGAAAAGACGAATATTTGATTCGATTACATAAAAGATTAAACGCAGTGGTAAAAACCGAAGAGCTCGGAGATCAAAAGATTGAGAAACCTGTGAGTTTTCAACGTAAGGACAGATAGCCCACGCAGCCCCAGCTTGAACTGCAGCCGACGGATGTTTCAGAAGCGACCAGACTAAGCGAAACCCATCCAACTGTTCCATCTCCACACGAGCGTCGGTGTCTTTAGCAAGTTCTCCCATTGTTTTTGTTGTGTTGACCAGCAATTCCTGAATTTTCAGTGCAGAACTAATTCTTAAGTAACTTTTAGTTTAATTAGATTTGTATTATGATATTACAGTATTATTTCTGGTCAAAAGGGCCATCAGTGGAGGAATTGCCTCAGCCTTCTTTATTAGAGGAGCGTTGACTTCAAGATCAGCTTTGGCAATTTGATACAGAGTTCCAGAAACATTGACCAGAACTTCCTCTGGTTGCTCCTCCAGTAAAGACACTAGAAGTGTGACAACTGCTTCTGTGTTCACGTCCAAGTTCGTTCCGTCCCCGTTGCCATCATACGACGAGAGACTTGATCCACCCCATTCTTTGCGAAATATCGCTGAACTGCACTTCCAAATCGCCCCAGTCGCCGCTCCTAACAATGGCTGTGATTCAGAAAGAAATATCATCGATATGAAAACTTGCTAATGAATATTTCAACAACTACACTTCAGGTTACTTTGTTCTTTCTAAGTTCAAAATTTTGAATAATCAGTAGCAGAGGTTCTACAGCTCCCAATCGGTAGACAATTTCCCTGGATTCTTCATCCTCAGCACACTAATACAGTTATTGATCAATCAGACAAGTGAAAGGACTCGGACAGTTCAGACCGTCACCGTCAAGTATAAAATCGTGTACCATGTAAATTGCCTTCGCACAGAATTGAACTAACTCAGCCGAATCACTGGAAAGTCCAGCCACAAATTGGGAAAGAAGTCCCTGAGTTCTAATGGCTTCCCTAAAAGTCGGTTCAGAGGCGCATTCCTGGAGAATCCCCACAACGGGAATGACGACGTCCACTTGATTGGACACCATCAGTTTGGAAAGTAGAGGAATTGCTCCTGCTTCTCGTATAGCTTCCTTGTTCTTCGATGACTTTGCTAATGACCACAAGGCAAGTGCTGCACAGCGTCCCAAGTCCAAATCTTGACCAGTCACTGCCAGCATGTCAACCTGAGAAGAATAAGCTAAGCTAATAATGAAGCATTGTGGAATGGAAACAGACACAGCTTCCTAATGAGTAGACAAACTGACCAGTCTGCTAATTCCTTGACTGTGCCGCATTGCTCGGCGAGCTTTTCTGATTTTACAAATGTTTGAAATTGCTTCAGCTGTGAGGAGTTTAATTTCCTTGGAGGGTTCATCAAGGCAGAGTATGAGAGTTTCCAGGCCCTTTAGTAACCAAGAATTCAATTCATGATCCTCCTGAATAATTAATTCCTGAGGTACAGTTCTCACCCAAGGTTGCTAGACGCTTTTTGTTTTTTTCGTCTTCTCTGTGCAATAAGGTTGTGCCAAATGGACGGTTTCTATGAAAAGTTTCGTAAATGGCGATTTTGCCAGCAACTCTCCCATGAAAGCGATCCTAAGAAAACTATAGAGTAAAACCACTTGTATTGGGCCACAAACCCCCAAAACTCATTCAATTTTAATACACATGCCAAAAGAACTCCAATTATCTTTTCATCGCAATTTACAATGACAAATCGTGTAGCAAAAATTAACCACCACCACAACACACAAAACTAAATTGAGTGAAACTTATAATTGGGAGATCGGGTCGATGTGTGGAGTTGAAACTTGGCCAAATTCAAAGTTCAATCGATATTCCTCTACTAAGTGACAAGGTGACCAGCTAGGGTCAAAATTGAGCGACCTACTGTGGCCCAACGAGTATCTTGTTTGTATTGGCGTGGTATTGACCAGTGCTATACTTTCGGTTGTCTACTTTAACAGTGTATGGGTAGGGACTGGGGACAAAATATTTGCATAAGGAATAATTGCTAATAAATATAAAACGAAAATTTTTAATTCATAATTAATACTTTTTGCAATAAAAAATATTGGCTGTACATGAAGATTTAAGTAAACGTCTTAAGTCTATCACGCAGGTAACAAGGTTCAGAATTCGTACGAGTAATTACACGTTTCAAATACGCATGATAGCATGGCTAAAGCCGCGTGTCAATTTGTCATCGGACATTGACATTTTGCATATAGGATTTTGGACCCGTCCGTGCCCGTCATCAGCCCTGCGTCGCTCCAAGTCTTTTCAAATTGTGGGCAAGATAGACTATATTCCTTTTTGCTCGTAGTGTATCTTTGATATATGGTAAGATATGTTCCGTATCTCCCTGTATTCTGTGTAGCGTGGGTTGGCTGGTTGGCCGAGGCTTCGCCTCGGCACTCCTCATTCCTGCTCCCGCCATCGAAGCTGCCTCACCATCTGCCTTGGATAATCGTAGACGACAACTAATACGGTTATTAATTATTGTGATAATTCTAATGAGAGTGTGGAGTTCCATTTCTCGGTACACGATTGCATGCAACAGAGGCAATATGAGACTATATGCTAAATGATAGAACTAGATTTAAGGTTTTATGATAGAAATCTCGGGTTAGGAGATGTAGAGTAATTTACGTGAGGGATGGACGTCTCACGTAGGTCATAAATAAATATAGAAGTGACTCTGCAGGGAAACGATTCTCCAGCATAAGATCTAGCTACTTTCGGGCATAATAAGGGTGTGTCCGTTCATCCGAAAGCATCCGCCTTATATAGGCCTGAAAATACTAGAGTAGAGCGAAAGAACTTAAATTAAATTTGAAATATTGACCTCGGTAACAAACTTAGAACAGTACTCGTAAACGTTCAGAATCTTCAGATAAAAAAGGAAACATTACGCCGAATATCCTGTATTTAATTTTTCGTAGAATCTACTGGGCAAGAATTTCAGAAGTTAGTTAATTTTAAAAATCTTCCGTTGACTTCCAGTGAACTTGTTGTAGTGCTTTACGAATTAAGAAGCGCAGGAAAGGATAAATGGCGAAGCAAATGAGTAAAGTATAAGAGTAACAATAATACTATCCGGAATCGGATTTTTTCGAAAGTTGCAAAATTGAAACTTGGTTATAGCGGAATTGTAGAGTACTAGTGTAGTAATTAGTGTGTAAAATTTTTTCGGATTTGGTCAAAAATTGACGGAGATATGATGTGGCAAAGTTCCGATTTTGA
>JAQGAD010000061.1:0-105886 GCA_034696625.1 Isotomurus palustris | reverse complement strand
ACCATAACACTAGTATGCCTTGACCAAATCGCATAATTTTTGGCACAATTCGCATGTACTCATCGCGTACTATCTACTGGAGGCATAAACACATTTTTTTAAAAATCACAGGGACACAGGTCAACATTGGAGAAAGACCTACTGTGCAATCTCAGCTAGTGGGGTAAAATCGGATCGGTTAAATCCAATCTACTTCATGAGAAGTAAGGGATGGAAGTCTGGAGGTGAAAGGTGTGTTTTATAGTATTAATAGTGTCCTGACATTATTATCGCACTCTCATACGTTGAGCAAAATGAAAGGTGAACTCTGTAAATAACACAGACAGGCAGGAAGTGAAACAGTTAGTCAGGATGGCATGAATCTCATCTTGAATATTATCTTTATGGACCATTTTACTTAATGAATAGTGAATAGGATGGAACATATGTGTTTGATTAAAATGATAAATATGCTTACATTTAGAGTGTTGATTATTAGCCAAGTGAGGGGATAGGTGATGTTTAAGTGAGTGTGTGTTGGAGACAAATTCTATTATGGTGTTTAAATCGCTTTGTTGTTAATTTTACAAGAGTGGGACGTAAGCAAACAAGATGAAAGAGATGAAGAGTAGTATATAAGGAGTCTGTGTTGAGTAGTAACAGTAGAAAGTGTCGGTGTAGCTTTCTTGCACCATTGTTGGTCCGTATCTGGCACAACACAAAGTTTAGTGAAGAAAAAACTCACACCACGGTTGGTATTGAAGTTGGAGTCTCTCTCTCGGAGGAATAACGATTTGTAAAAGGATTTTCACTCGTTAATTAGCAAAAAATAGAGAGCGGAGTGTGCCAAAATAGGGTTCGAGGTATGCCAATAGGAATTCTTGGGGTCCAAACACCTGACAAGGATGTTCGGAGGAGGTTCGGGTATGACGGCTGAAGTCTGTTTCTTACTAATAAGGCATCTATATACTGGGGAGTGTTCCATACTGGGGATACGAACTTTTCTTCAGCACACAAGAAAACTCTTTGCTGGTGATTTACTTACGAGCATGGTGCATTATCTTGTCAAGACTGTAATAATTTTATCTCCGAACAGGATCCGTTTTGCTTCTTCTCGGCACACACCATTCTCACATAATCATTAGTGTTCGTCGTAGCTCATGAATGAATGTCAGAAAAGCAAATCTTCATACTTTACAAGAAATGAGAGTATATATGACGGGAACACCAGTCGAGGTTGCTTCACCAGCCATCACCGTCATCTATTTCCTCGCACTATGCATGTAAGTGTGTGTGTGTCATAGAAGCAACCAAGAACTCGTCCAATCTTATTCTCGTAATACTAAAGTATTAGGCCGTGTGAAGGAACTATATAGGGAAGAAGAACTGGAGTTTTTGGATGAGATAGCATCGTAGCCAAACTCGAGTATATAATGCTGCAGACTATCTCAGCTTTCGCTTGAGTGGTTATATTTACCTGTTTTTCTTGCTCCATCCATGAACTGACTGAATCCTTCATCTATCATCTTCAAAGATGATTGTTTGTGCTTTCCATCATGTAAGCTGAGCCAATGTTATTATTTTATCTTTCTGATTGACAGGTTTTGGATTCGTTACTTTCCAGAACGAAGATGTAGTGGATAAAGTCTGCGAAATACATTTCCACGAAATTAATAACAAAATGGTAAAGTGGTCTCGACTTTTCATTCATTTCTCCTTTGCTAACGTATCCTCGTTGTGGTGCTTTCACTGCGTGGATTCCCACTCTCTCTCTCTAATTCAATTGTCTCTCCTGGGTCTAATCTGCTGTTGTTTTTTGAAATTGCAGGTGGAGTGCAAAAAGGCTCAGCCAAAGGAAGTGATGCTACCGGCAAATTTGGCCAAAACTCGAGCTTCGACCCGAGGAGCGAGCTATGGTGAGTTCATTCTAATTCCAGCCATTGGTCCGGCCGCTGCTCATGCAGCTCCAACTTCCATCAGATACACTCCTTACGCGATCCCAATTGCCACAGCCTCGGCGGGTGCCACCCACACGTCTTCCTTGTCCGGTAGCTCCCGGACTCATCACATTCTGTCCACTCTCGAGCATACTGCAAGTCCATATAGTCTAGCACATAAGAATTTATTCGGTGTCATCACTAATCATCATCACTCCAGTCCAAACACTCAAACTGCGGGCATTACTATCAACCCTATCGGGCTCACTATGCTCCCCATCCAGGCTGTAGGGATATGAGATAGAGCCCAGCCTTATGTCCACCACCATCCTTTCTCCATCTGAGCTCAGTGGGTCGAAAGGAGGGCATAAAGCTTTTCGTAAAAAAGTCCAGAGGTTCTCTTTTAAACTTTTACATTCAGTTAACCCATTCTTCATATATACGTTAACTGACAAGATACATACATATTATATCAATGATGATGGGTGTTGAATGCGTCCAACATACTTCGTGCATATATAGTTGGCTACTTAGAATGTATGCTATCAGTATCAGTACATCATCATCACTTATTTAACTGTTAAAGGTGCATTAATTACGAGGAGGGGCATTGTGAGATGCACCATTTATTGAGTAGAGATCAGACCTAATGATAAGAATTCTTGGGTTGAATCATGAGATTTGATCATCAATCAGTATCAGTGTATCATTATCAAAAGTCTAAAATCATTTGCACTACCATCGTCATAATATGTCTCACGTGCGCGTTACTTTCTGTACACGTAAGAATCAGTCACATCGAAAAGTTACCAGTAGACACACAATGGACAGTCATAAGAGAAATAATATCCAATATACCTGTGATCAAAAATACATGTGCAGCTAAGGAGGGTTCGAAGAAATGTTCGAAGAATATTAATTTTAGGTAGACACATTGAGGAAGTTTGCATTCATACCAGCGTAACAACTCTTATGCATCATCCCTTACTTGTAGCTAATTTAGTGTCGTAGTAATTTTAGTTGTAGATAAATTGATTGTGTAGTATTAAAGCAGTATTAGTAGCTCTGCGATCCAAATGAACTCTATTGCTGTTTGTGCTAAAGGATTTGTAGAAGTAATTGAATAAGTTTGAGTTTCTGTCGGCGAAGAACTTGCGACTTTGCGACCTGCACCGTAGGATGCATTGTAAGCGTGGAGATTCAACTTTTTGAGGTTTGAGTGACCAAATGCTCCATGGAGGAAGAATTGCAATAATCATGTTTGGTTGACTAGCTTAGAAGAGTTGACAGTTGACACTAATCAGCCAAAAGGCATCAATATAGTATCTATACGTGTAGTTCCTTAGTTTTATATATAATATCATTTCCGGCCTATATATGTGGAACCAATTAACCTCAACTTTCCGTGATGTGATGAGAATCTTTACCTAAATATCTTGTATCAAATCGGAACCGTCGAGAAACAGAACTTAAAATCATGAGGTAGCCAGTAGAATACAGTCAGTGATAGAAACAGAAGTATTAGTGATAGCTGAGGTAGGAGTATGAAGTATTACTTGATACAATCATTTTTATACCAATTGATAGTAATCTGTGTAGAAGAGGAGTAATTAAATTTGTCCAGATTTGACAGTCTAGTTGAAATTAGTGAGGTAATCGGACAGCTCAATTTGAAGACTCAGGAATAAACCACCCTTCCATGTTAAGGGCACATGCAGTTCATCAATGAGATTAAAAGTGCCAAATACGTTGTTATATACCTGGACACTACTGAATGCTAATTGCACAAGGACACGCAATCGTAGTGTTGACTTTCACCAGTTTCATTTGCATGCAGAACTCCTAACTGTGCATCAAACTTTCTCTCATCTCCGGCGATGCAAATGAAATTAGACCATACTATATAAGAATTGTGGAAAATGCCTTTCATTACTTAGCATCTGTATTTAAGGCTATGGAATATCAGACTCGGGTTGTGACAAATGATGTTGTTAATATTTTTATAGGACTTGAGTAAATAGTGAGAGAAAGTTGTTTTATAGTTTTAGATCTATAGAGAAATTGGGAATAATAGGGCATTGCTAGAGTGAGTCCAGATCCAGACATTATATTTAGAAAATTAGAATTCTAATTCTATTTACAATAGAATTTTTTTATACAGAATGCAGTGCAATAGTTTAATATACGTAGCGTCAGCGTAATATTTTAGGTTAGTGTGTTCGAAGTGTCAATTGTAGACATGGCCTTAGACCTTAAAAGACAGAAATAGTAAATAGGACCAATTTAACAATATTATGCAACTTGTTCCTTCCATATCTTCATATTCTTCATACTTGTTCGTAGTCGTTAGTGATTTAGTAACTGTAGCTGAGATTTCCCAACTGCATATCATATCGTGAGTTTGTCACATTATGGCAGATGAGGTTAGAAGAAGTCACCAATATCTTCGCCATTTGTACTTAAAGTCTGCAATAAATAGAAAATGGGAATAATAGTTTGGAAGCACCGCAGAAAGAATGCATAATAGTCTGCGTAATCTCATCAAAATTTAGTCTCAAAATACGTGAACTTGGGACATTGGCAGATGAATTC
Organism: Isotomurus palustris; assembly: GCA_034696625.1. Lineage (NCBI taxonomy): Eukaryota > Metazoa > Arthropoda > Collembola > Entomobryomorpha > Isotomidae > Isotomurus > Isotomurus palustris. The sequence continues at coordinate 101,378 of JAQGAD010000061.1, read as the reverse complement.
GCAGAATCATGAAACATGTCATGTGGAGTTTTTCATGATTAAGGATAGGTAGGCAAGTGGATTTGCATAAAATCGACACAGTTGGATTTTTGATTATTTTGTGATATAAAAAGATGCATCACGACTTACGTGGACGTTAGTTTACCATCTGAAAAGCAAAGAATATAGCGCAGCTCAATTGGTGTGGCCGTTTGTAGGTGCATTTGTTGTTGCAGTGGCGGTGAAAGCGATTAATACACACTGCACTCACTCTCCATTTTCCTTATAATTCTGTAGAGTTCTAGGAAGTACTGTAATCTTACCTAAAATCTGTAAATATATTCATTGAAGTTGAAAGTATTAATATAAATACATCACTAAAGTAGATTTAGGTTCTTCTAGGTGTATTAAAAAGATAAATTTAAACCGTAATTACAGTAGAAATGTTAGTGAGCAAACGAACTCTCCTCTTCTGAGGGTTGTTATTAATCTATACTGATTACTATCACTCCCTTGTTGTGCGTGGAATTCTGACGTCTCGTTTGTAGTTTAACTTTAGTTAATGTCACTTGGAGTTGTAATTTGGAGAAAACGCTATATGGTTTTGTATACGAGGCAAAGTGAATTTGTAGCTAAAATTGATTTGGTAATTAAGTGATGTGCAAGAACTCTATCTTGTTGACTTTGGTATGGTGTAGTAGTCCTATGCCAGTGAATAATCAATCAGTATAATAATAGCAGGCTGTAGTATTTGTCTTGTAAGTATTTAACCGATGATGAGTGTGTAGTTAGTGAAGTGGGTCAAGTCTCGTCTCTATTTTATGCGTAACAGCTAGTCGTGCTCGCGAATTTTTCATACGCGAAAAGCTGGTGGCCTGGAACATTCATTTTACATATCTATAAAGACATATTTTGTTATTGGTACTTAATTTTCTTTGATATAAACTTGTTCTTTACGTTTTGTTACTCTGAATTTTCTTTGTGTTATAATTTTGAGCTCCTTACACAGTTTCGTAGCAGTAAGTAACTAATGTGTGTAGGCCTGTTAAGCTGCAATTCTAATCATATACTTTAGTTACTCGTTTTTCGAGACTAAACTATATACACTCTCAAGACTTAAATATGAGATTTAGAGTATTCTGTAACTTTACATTTCAACTTATTGCCAATCACAATTTGCAAGAGGTGGAGAGGGGAGTTTTGACGGGCCACTTCCCGTGAGTTATCGTTGTTGTAGTGGTTCTCGTTGGTACGATTAAAAAATAATACAAAATAACATAAATGTAGTCATTTGAAGTTACCGTAGTAAAAGGTAGATTACTGTCTGATCATTACATATAGCGCAAGAATTTTCTGATCTTAGATAGTTCTGCTCGTTGTATAGACTGAGTCAATAAATTTTATCCAAGTTAATGTACTTACATATTATCTCTCATGTGTACCTAAACTGTACCCTTGCATACATTTTTGATCAAGTGCTGCTACTACATATATACGCCATTATTACTTTCACCAACACACCAGCACTTTTCCTTCTCGTGTTGCCCATTTCACTCGTTGTATAGCTTTGTGTGCTGATCTTTCTTCAAACAGTTACTTCTGTCTCTGAAGTCTTCTTCATTATGTATTATATCGTACTATATGTAACTCATCTCTAAAGACTCTAAACACACTGTCTGTGCTGCTCTGCTCGAATTCTTCTTCTGCTGCGAATGAATAATGTGATCAAGGTTTCTAATAACGTAATCTAGCTTTGCACCGTAGACATTTAACGGTTGTAAAATAAATCCCTGCTTCCTCTCTATCTTTTGCTTCCAATAAACGAGTTGTTTCATACGATGCTAAGTCAATTTAACTATATTTGTACTAGGACAAACATTTTGTGTGCAACCACACCAGTAAACTACGCTCACCGTATTCTGTAATTAAGTATCAAAGACGGTTTAGTGTAGACTCTGGATTTATGTAGCTGCGTCAACGCAGAAGAGATTCATCGTCCCTGGACTGTTGGAACTTTCGTGCACGGCCATGTGTTTTAATTCATGGAAAGACATATATGCTGAAATTACAAGCGTAGTTCATATATACTTACGAAACATTTAATTGTAGACATTTAGGACAAGTTTCATCAAACCGCATCAATATTTCCGATACATTCCGCACTCATTACGCCAATTGTCTTTAAGCCAAATTACGAAAGCAAGGCAATTAATAGCTAGTTGCTGGGAATCTCTCTGAAAATCTTACATAATGCTGTAATCTTGCTTTCCTGTGTGTCACCTGTCTTCTTATAGTTAAATGCTCCTGTACTTTGTGATACAAAAACTTCTTCTTCTTTAGTGCTACTTGAGCTGACGTAACATAGTATAAAAATGTGCATATAAAATGACCTCTGTTTGCGACCGAAACTCTGCGAATCAATGCACAGAATTAACCCCAGACGAACTATTGCTACTTGAAGTTGAATACATTAATGAAGTGATTGGTTTACTAAAAAGTTCATTATTTGTCTGTTTCCTTTTTATGCCGCTCACTATTTTATAGATTTAATGTGGTCTTTGGGAGCGTTGCCTGATGGTATGTGAATACTCAAAAACAATGGTTTTTAAAACAATACAAAACCAGGTTCGAGTCGTGTGGTTAATAGTACTCGTCAGTCTCAGGAGCCCTACGTTGAAATGTACAAAGTTGACAGTAGATTCGGCACTATAATATATAGACTTTAGTACTTTTTGAAAAGTATTCTGTACCACCAACCTCACCAATAAAATCCCGGTGAAAGTATCTGTAGAAAGAGAAGAAGTTGTGAGGTTAAACAGTTGACTTGACAGTGAGCGAATGATATCTTCGTAACGGTTGGGAATATAAGCTTGTTGGTTGTTGAACAAGATCGTAGGCTGCATTTTGCTTAATTTGAGGATTTACCAGTTTCTCGTGCTGTCCAAGCTTGAAGAAAGATCGGATGGATTTATAGTCTTCATCATGATCTTCTTGGTGGCAAGACACTCTTGAGACATGTCTGCTAGTTCACAGCTTATAATCCATAAAAGTATATATTGTACTGCTTTGATTTGTAAACTAGAATCCAGCAGGTTAACTACTTCCTGTGTACGTACGTATATCCCGGATACGGTACGGATAACTTTTCCTTAACTCAATAAATATTTTTGATTGGTCTAATCAATCGTATTAAGGTAATGTAGCTGACTTCCCTTCACCCATTGCGGATCTGAAAGTCTTGACGGGGCCTGCAATAATAAATTCGTCTAGTTGTGTAGTATTGTTTGATAGAGTAGTTAAAGTATTAGAAGCTAGTGACTATATAAAAGCTGAGTTGTAGTGCCGATCAATAGTTAGTATCGTACTGTCTAATGTGGATTTAGTGGATTATGTAATGGAACTTCAATTTAGTACAAATAATATCAACTTTGCGTCAATGTACAGTCTCTTCTGTTTTATTTGATTGAGAACTGTAGGCCTGCCCCTGATGAGAATATTAGCCACACGTGTCGTCTGGTAGTCAATTTCTATTTTCAATACTGCCAGCTACCTAAAACTCTCCTTCCTTATAACTTGAGAGTTTGAACAGTCTGAAGGTTCACGCTCGAAATGGTAATGCTGATCGTTGACTTCTCCATTATGTGGACTGTTTCCACCTATTTTAACTTGCGAGAGTAGCGTTACCTGTTCTTTTTTTCGTTGGTTTCACAAAGTCCTCTCATCTTACTTCTTCTTTTTCTTGTGTCCCTGAGAATAGTTTGGATGAGGACCAAAGAAAGAAACCAGAAATCACGAAGGAAACGATCAATGAATCGAATAAAGCCATTTGAAGAGCCGTTTAGATAGTCTCAGATTTGGCTGGAGAAGTCACGAGCAGGAACGAAGGGTGTTCTTTTTAGAGTTTTAGGTTGGCCGTATTGAAACGCAGAAATCAATATCTAGTGACTTTAGCGTGTAGTTGTAAGTGAATAGTGAAAATCATTCTTTGTGGTTTTACCGTAGTCCATACATTTCTCTTTTAGCTACTAAACTAGAAAACCTTACTAAAAACTAGTTTCTTTTCTTTTCCTCGTGAACAAAATCGTTTAATCCTGTAATATATTTTTCGTACGCCTGTCCTTTCTTTCATATACATTACCTATATGCCTTTACGTATCAAGAGAATCCGAGTTTGAATAGTTTGATTTTTCAACCTTACACCCTACAAACATAATTTTGCATGTTGTTTTATATACCTATCCTTCCTCTTCTATTACATTTTACATTGTTCTGTGTTCAAATCGCTGGACATGCATTTGAAGCTATTTTCACACTGATTCTGAATCTTTCTCAGCACGCAGCAAATTGATTAACTCAGTCTTAGTGATCGCACTGATATGTTGTGAAGCTTAACTTTATAACTTACTGCCAAAAGTTTTCTATATATGAATCATTACTTGAAACTTCTCCCACTATTTCTCCATTGTAAAGACATTCACGAGAACATTGGAATTCTTCCCCCAACTTATACTCCTTTCGTATAACAATGGCTTTTGACTGGAAGGATTATTTTCCAGCGTTACACACTGCAGACTCTGTAATGAAATGGCAGTAATTCAATATGTCCCATTAGGTCGACCATCTCACATAGTAATAGCAACTTGAAAGGAATTTTTACGACAGATTGCATTGATAGGTCAGAATCGGTGAAAATAGTTTTAGTCCATTCTCTATGGTTACATATATAATTATGTATTTGCTATTGTCCTTTGTATTATATTCATTGTACTCTCCTGTCCTAGGTACAGTTTCACTCAGAATCCATATTATTATTCCTCCTTATTCATTCAGTAGAAAGTAAAAAGTAAATTACCCTGTATACCTGTAGACACCTTTATAGTTTTATGTTTCGTAACCAACCTGATTAACGCGGTAACCATCCACCTGGTAGATGAAATTAATTATTATAATTTACAACCTAATTCCACTAATTTGTAGTTGGTATTAATGATGATGAAAAATCCTCCTCTCCTCCGTTCCTCCTGTTTAATTTACATGCCGATGTTTACTTGTTTCCACAAAGAATTCAGCTGCGAGCCAAATCTTCGGTGTCTTATAGAATTTAGAAAGACTACTAAATAATAAATGTGTGCTTTTTTCCCATTAGGATTTCCAGCAGCAGCATACGCAGCGTATGCAGCGGGACGTGGTTACTCTGGATATGCAGGATTCGGGCTGCCGTACCCAACAGGTACCCCTTTATGCCTACCTTATCCAATCGACTGTCTGTACTCTATGAAACTGTGAATGCTGGAATCAGTGCTAATCTGATCTGAATTTATTCTTGCTTCACTCGAATCACACACAAGATTTTTAATGTCGTGAAGTGTTGACGATCCCTGTGTAGTTATTATATTTATATTTATACGTTAATTACATCTGGATAGAGATAAGTAATCCTAGATGTTAATAAGACACATCACGGGAATTATTTTAATCAATCGTGACATTTTATTCATACAAAGTAAGCAGCGTATTTCTATACATCTACTGATAATATGTCTCATGTCTCATCAGCAGCTCTAAATATTTTCTCATGACCAGACTTGAACATGAATGATGACACATACTTTTTGATAGGACGAGTCTCGTTTTATATGCAGAGGAAATGACTAAACTATATTATAAGTCATTATTAGAGATAAACACTCTGATGAAGTCGCGACGACGAGGTAGTAGCAAAGTGTGTGAAAAAGTCAGTCAGTAGTCAGGCGTAGTGAAAAATCATGTGCAGTAAATAAACTCTAAATATAAGTGTATAATCTCAAGTTTCAGCACTACACTCCATGTAAAGATGGGTTTTATATTGATAACTTTATGAAGTATAATATGAACGTATCAAAAAGCTCTCAATTTTTGATGACACTGACGCATCGCGGAGTTCACACTACAATGTGTCTCTTTACTTTTGATATATTGTGATCAACCAAATGCAATAAATGAGGTACCCAGTGGTGCAAGCTATCTGACAGTTAAAATTTGTGGTTGCTTTCACCACACAAAAAGAGCAGGTTGAGTTTTACTTCTGTACGTAAAAACATTCGGACTATTCATACATCATCATCATCATCATCTAGAGATGCACTGTCTAAAGTTTAAAGGCAAAGTTAACAAAGTATGTACCAGTTTTTTTTATTTTACACGAAGGGAAAAACGAGATTATTAGTTTATGTTTTTATTATTACCTGCAATGTTCAATGTTACTAGTCTTCCTGCATATATACGAAATATATCTCATACAAAAAGTCAATACTAAAGGTAACACGAAGAGTTCGGTGAAGTTGTTGAAATACCAGACGATGCCACTCTATAGAAAACTATGCAAAGCAAGATAAACTTTTACAGAATGAAAACGTAGTGATGTTTAGCAATGAAACCATTATAACTTTATAACATATATATATTACCAATCAACAATTAAGATGATTAAATTATTGAATCCCAGTACTGATTTTCGTATGCGACTCTCAGATTCATTTGATTTTCTCTCATACCCAGCATAGCTAATGTAATATATTATAGCATAGTCGCATAGACGACCCTCTCTCTCTCTCTGTCGCTAATACTTATCTCGTATCCACTCTGTGTAATGAAGATTTATTATATATCCATTGCAAGATTTAAAGTTTCACGCAAGATTTGATCCTTAATACAATTATACGGGCAGACCAGCAGAGGCAGTATAGGTTATACACGACAGTCAACAGTAACTACACAGACAAATTCTAATGGCATACAAATTAACACAATGTTGGTGTATAGTAGTGAATAACTTGTAAACGGGGCTTTCTTATTGCAATCCAATTACATTAACATCTAAAGCAACAACGGCATCCTGTCGTGTGTACTCTCCGAATTCTTTACGACGGCTGACTGCATGCATGACTGCTAGGGAGGAAGTGTACAACGAAGCGCACTATTAATAGACACATCTGATGGGAGAACAAGCTATGGGTATTTTATGCAATGCTACACCTTCCTCAAAAAATTCACTGTCCATCTACAAGTCTACACAATCTACGTGACTCTTACACGTCTTTTATTCAATATCAAATTGTGGTAATGACAATTAGAGCTAACTGTAATAAGCCAATGGTTTTGCTCTGATTTAGAATATTTAGGTTCATTAATAAGTACCATAAACTCGTTTATTCTCCGACTAAGAATCTCTTGCTATCTAAAATCTAAACAAACGCTTCACAAGTTCACAGCAGCTGTAATCTGCAGGGGTATATGAAGTATGCTTTCTGAGGACTTTAAGCATTAAGAAGCTCAGTGTCAGCTTACTACAACCTTGTTGGAGTGAAAGTTGTTAATCATGTCTTTCAGCTTAAAATCACACACATTTGCCCATTTCTTACAGCTAATATGCGGAAAAATTCATACGTTTTTGTGCCATGCATTTATACCGATAGGTTCTCCTTTAATACCGCATATAGAAAATCATTACTGGGCTTCATTCCATTTTAAAAGCTGTGTAAGTTTAGCTTGTATATTGTCCAAGTTGTGCTGTATATCATCACTATGAAAGCGTGCACTGTTGACTGTGTGTCTTATTCTGCGCGTAGATTTGAGAGCAAAGCAAAGCAGTCTTACATACACTGTACCACTTTTGACGCTTAGAAATGTAAAAACAGTTGACGTTGATGTCAGTGATGTCACGTAACAGCTGAAAGAAGAACAATGTGCTTCAGTATTCACAAGAATCGAACCTTAAATCTCACATATTTCAGCTGTGAAGGGTATTGTTACAAAAGAGAGAGGAGCTTCCTGCGATTTAAAAATGTTGAATGTGGGTTTACTTTCGTTCGACGATTCATTCTTGAGAAAGAAAATTACAGACAAAAATAGCTTGTTTGGATTCGTAGAAGCATCTCTAGCTACAGGCATATTGTCTCTATTTCCTGAACAAAAACTGTAGGAGTAGTTGTGGGTATTTGAGAGTGTACAACCTAAACAGCATAACGAGACAAAGACGAGATTATTATGCATAAAGAGTTAAGAGATGTTAAGAGTTATTTAAACGAGGTGTAGTTAGAGACGGAGTGGGAAGTGGAATACAACAAATGAAATGAAGGAGGTCATGTTGGTAAATGAGAGTATAATTAACTACAGGTTTTTGGCTGGCATTCGTCTTGCCTCTCCGTTCGTATAACTTGATAAGTACTGGTTACGTTTAACAAGACTTTCTCCTCAGTAATTACAAACCACGACTGAAACTGACAAGTACAGACGTATACACGTATTATTTCAAGGAGATAATTCACTTAAGCCTAGAAATCCTTCCGTTTGTTGCTTAGGTGGAAATAAATTATTAATTTGTTTCTCAGTGATGATATCAAAATAGAGGCATCTCTGACCAAAATTAAATAAGATAGTAACTAATTAACACTAATTTCACACGTCAATTGAAAATCTCATTAAGGTTGTGTTTTAATGATAAATTGTAAGTCAATGTTTCCTGTAGTTAGAGTTTCAGACGAACAGTTGAGAGTGACACATTTATATTCATGATTGGTCGCGTCCTAAGATTGTTGACATCAGGTATATATCTTGTTTTCTAAATTCTTCTGTAAGTGTATTAAGCAAAATAAGGCTGAAGATGGCAACGATGAATTTCTTAGTATTGCAACAGTCTGAATGTCACTTATTTCGTGGAACAGTAGGAGAGTACAGTTTGTATACTACACAACTAATCAATAAGGTAATCTAGTCTCGATGTGAAATAAGTCACAAGTCATGCAATTTCACTCTTCTCTATCGATGGGTGCTATTGCTCCTCTGGATGTATTAATTTACTGTAGAAGTTCTTCTTCCACTCAAAGGATAGTTCCAATTTCAAAATTAACCGAATTCATGATTGGTACAGCAGCAAAAGCAACTAGCAATATATATTTGTTTGCTTTTTTGAATGCACTCTCTACAGAGACTGCGTTTTAAGGTCGTGGTCCTCGCTTTTTTATCCCATTTCTTTTTTATTTCATCAAAACCGATTATTCTCCCTTTTTCCTAACATATCGTCGAAGCTTCTTCTAATTTGTCTTCCTTAATCTGGAAGAAATAAGCTGAGCACTTTAGACACAATTATAATAATAAGCATAAATTATTAGGCAGTGTACAAGTACGAGCACAACCCTCAATCAGTAGAGCATCACATTTTATACGAGCCTTTTAGTGTCATTGCTGCTGAGAGTCCGGAAGATTCTGCTTCCAAGCAATATAGAAAATGCTTCTAAGTATTTCTAAGAAATGATTGACGACAATTGAGATTCTGAGGTTGCCCCATTCTGAAATCACGAGAGTTATTATTGAGAATAGGATGGATTTTTATTCTCAATGAGACGTAAAAGGATACTTTTTCATCCCAATGTTCGTATTCCATTTTAATTATTAATACAAACGAATCGGAAGCCAGAGTGTGGAATATCTTGCGTATTAAATTTGGTCTGACTCTCATATATAACTTGCATAGTTGAATATATAATTACAATATAATCGTTGGTACTGTTGAATGATGTTAGGCGATATGGGGAACATAATATTGTGTAGTTAGTTAGATACACGGCAATAAAGTTTCAGTAAGGATTACTAAGGATGTAAAATGATGATATGACGTATATGGTCAATTAATAAGGATAGTCAGTCATATTAAACTTTAATTGAATTGAATTGTTATGTTATATGTGATGAAAAGAAAAGACAAATGACTTGAATAAAAATCTTTAAAAATCACTTTCTTCTTCCTATTAACAGTTGTTGAATATAAATTGATAAATGATTTCTTCTCCGTTGTCCGTGTAGAAATTTTAAAAACTAGTTTGTTTAGTACTTATAATCTGAATATGTAATTATATTCATAAAATGATTTAGTTATTAGTAAAGAATTGTAGAGCATCGAGAATGATTCAATCCGCGTGCATTTTAGTCTGCGTTCGCGTCGTCGTGTTATCTGTCCGATTTCAGCTGATGCAACCTTCTCTGTTCAGATTTGTATTCCACAAGACAAAAGTGGTGAGAAAGATTTCCAAGTCGTTTGTGGAGCATATATACTGTTAACGTTTGAATTAGCGAAGACTCTTGTAGGATTCCATTGAGAGGCTGAGGCTGACTCTTCAAGTCAATGGGTGTCGCAGGGCTCAACATTTTAGCCACGAGAGAAATCAGGTCTGTTGGTTTTCAGATCATTCTAATTGTTTGTAACCTCTGATTAAGGAAATTATTTTATGGAGTGACTTTGGGGATATGAACGAACACACACGTTTCCAATAAGTATTCCTTAGCACTTAATTCTGCATTTTGTTCAGTCATTTACTCAGTCATTCCATGACGATTTCTGCAATCATTGGTTATTAGAAGGAAGCAATTGCATCCATTAATACTCTTTCCGTGATCTTTACAATACCACTAGCTACATAGCTGCTGGAGAATTTTTATTTGTATTTAGCTGATTTTGTCTTTGTACAGTTGTATACTATATCTTGAGTTAGATTTGATTGATGATGAGGTAGTGAGTAGTACACTGATGATAAATAACTGACTTTCTGAGTGATCGAACAATAATTTATTATTAGGCTGGTTAATTGAACTATCTAGTCGCATTTTATTAGAGTAGTTGTGAACTCTATTATTAACATTATTTCCAGCTTGATGGTCCGTTCTTGCTCTCTGTAATTTGTCTCTATAAATTCTCTTATAGTCACTTTACAAATCTCCATGTCTTCTTCTCCCGTTTAGATCCATTCTTAGTTTTATTCGATTGGATAGTCTGTGTCTCCAATTAGCCATCCGTCACTTTTCGCCTCTCTAAGAATGCTACATGTACCCATTATTGTGTCCCGCAAGTTAAAATCCAATGTGGTCTGTGTTAATTTGTTAATTCTGTCTGCTTTTTCATCACCAATGCAAAAGTAACCCTTTATTATTTGGCATCCCTTGCAAATCTTAAATAGTTGTCCATTAATCGTTTGTCATGCTTGTCTTAAACGCTCCTCGACATTGCTGTACTTTTTACACGGAAAGTGTTTCAGAATTGTGGAACTCATCTTTTAGAAATCGATGGAAAAACTTTTTAACGCAGAAAAGATACGTTTAATCTACAAACATCGTGTGTAGATTAATCTGATCTTGTATTCCGTTGAATAGAAGTCTCTCTCGTTAATAGCACCCATCATAGAAGTCCGTAGAACATAGTTTTACTTCTGTACATTAGAGTAGATCTATGTAGTTGGACTCTGAAGAAATGATACTTCAAGTATCGCAAACTTTCTTGGGATGAAAGTGCGGCGGTATGGTATATGTGATATACTATACTGTGTAGTTTGAAGACATCAGTTGAATATGAATATTGAATATATAGTCATTATAGAATGATAGACTTAATCGTTGGTTTACGTACACTTATGTAATGTTGTCGATTGGTGATGCGGAGCTACTCTACATCTACTCCCATTGCTAACCTTAGATGGATAGTGAAAAACTGTTCTACAAAGTACAACCTACAAAATCTCTAGTTAAATGTCGATGTAGACTCTAGACTCTAGATCTTAGGTATATTACAGTGTAGTGCGTTTATTAGAGATTCATAGTGTATTAAAAGCAAGATCAAGATAGCATGACATATATGATGATGACACGGCAAGCAAACTATATTTCCTTCTTCAAACCTGTTTAAGAAACTTTTAAGACACATTAATTATGCATATCTTGATCTGCACACGTAAAAGTGTTCGTCCTGCCGTAATTTCCCCGTGAGATTCGTAAAAAGTAGTTTTACATTTACAGTCGATATTTCCTTTTTTCTTCATAATGTTTAATTGTACGATGACGCGAGTCGTCTAGATGTTATTAATTGTTGACAAACACACTAATATATCTGTTTTCGTAAAATTAACTGGATTTAAGAAACTGCTTGATTGCTTCATATGCTGACTTCGTGGCAACATTGGTCGTGTGAACAGTTTAGTTTTTAGCCAAGGTTTTCAGCTTTTTCCTCCGGAATAATATGATTTTTACTTTGTGCTTGAACTGAATCTATCTATATATATTTTATAGGAGTTATGACTTATGATCATCTCGTCAGTGATTCTGAAAAACTTAATTTTGTATTTTCTAAAGCTACTATACATACTCTGTTTTTGCTTGATGTTTGACTTGAGAAAGCTTATTTTTGTTGTCGATAAAATCATCGCGTGTCAAAGTGATTTTTCGTGTACAATTTATTAGAACAATCTTTTCTCCATGCTCTTTGTGTGTAGAACAATACATAAGAACTACTTTATTTTTGGTTTTGTGTACAGGTTTTCCAAATTATGGATACTTTCCGGCAGCACCGGCTGTGCCTACAGCGACAACAAACGCTGCTGATCGAGCAAACCTCGCTGCAGCGGCTACAGGATATTACGACTACGCAGCTGCACAAGTAATAACAATTCATTTATTCATGCTGCATATCAGACTTGTACATATCTCTCATAAGAAGCACATACACACAATCTTTCCTTCGTTTCTTTGCTTTCTCAACTAAAAAGAAGTCGAATGTATCCCTACCCGATAACCTTTACGATCTTAGATTTTTACACACACCTCTCTCTCACATGTATGTCCCTCCAAAAATGCATGTCAGATTATCCCAGATTTTATTAACTTACTCTCGATTAGCTTTTTCCATCCTTTCTCCAATTTTAGCACCTTCCCAAAAAAGTTCTCTTTTCTCTTGAGCAATTCTTTTGCAGGGATGTTTAACTACCACACACAATCGTGGGTATTTTTTACTCATAAAGTAACCCTCTCAATCAGTTGGTTTTCATTACATGTTTCTCTCCAAACTTCCCATTATTCTGTCACTGCTCAAATATATGTACAATTTTTTCACGTCCCTACTTTGTCGCAATCTTTTCTCACGGCTCTCCATTTCCTACTAAACTCTCTTTCACTTGTAAAACTGAAGAATTGTGTTTGTGTTGTGAGTAAGCTCACTAGAGAACTTTTAGCCTCCAGAAAAATAATATAATAATATTGTGTGTATGAAACTTGATACGAGTGAATGATATTATGACGATAGTCTCAGTTTCCCCCTCGTTCTTCTACTACGATTAACTCATCGCATATATATAGCTGAGCTGTTATTAGACGTTAGACGCCTTTGCAAATTAATTAATTATAGAGAACTGAAGTTTGTAGAGTGGTTAATTATTGTTGTGCGACTTGGAAAGGAGTGAAATGATTTGAGCGTTATGATTTTGAGTGTGGCTAATCTGCTGCTGAAATGCTACTTTTACCTGAACCTCTCTGAATATTTTGCCTCCTCAGGCCGCCTAACAGTTTCTCCATTTGGCTGAAATAACTCTCACACATGATATGGCAACTTTGAGCAAGCAGCACATTCGATAATGCAAAGTCTCCAATTGAACACTAAGCACATAAATCATTGGCTTGTTACCATATTAGCATTGTTATTGTCAAGTGTTCTCTCTTTCTCTCTCACTAAACACTCTTTTGACTTATGGACTAGTACAAACTGTAACCCTGAACAAAGTGCTTGATGAAAAGTATCCGATCTATTTAATGAGTCGTGTGAGCTCATTGAGATTTTGGCACTGGGTGTCTATGTGTAGAGCTGCAAAGGGCAAGTCAACAACACAAACCCGTTGCTGGAGAAAGCAGCACTTCCCTCGTCATCAGACCACTGGCTTGATGGAGTGATTGGGGAAGATGTGTTACACATAGTCAAATCCATGTCCATATCAAGAGGACTCGTGAAGTAATGATTCACCTGCTCATCCTAAATCACATTTCTCAACCACAACGCTTGATTGACACTGACAACAAACCTCCACATGAAACTACATTACATTGCATGACTCTCCTCATGTGAACTTTCACTCGATATTTCACCATCCGCCATGTTCTTCATCCTCTCCATCTACCTCTCTACTGCCAGCTCCCCTCTCCTATAGACACACTCTCTCTCGTCTAATCAGCATGTAAACTATGCAAATTTCGTAGACTCAAGAGTTATCAACCCAATTACCTCCGACGACGAGTATGACAACGTTCTCTAACCTACCTGTCACAGTTTCTCAACTTTAAATGGACGTGTCGGTCTCTCGTGTACAACAGTTGATCTACGTGGACAATTTCACTCGACATTACTATTCTGTTCAGCTACGTGCGTTCTTGATAAGACCTTCATCTCGTCGTATAATAATAAGTGTGTATGTGTGTTCTACTGTCTCTCTTTGTGTCTGTGGCAAGTCTACATTTGCACATACACGTGGATCTTATGGAAGATGGGATGGATGAAGTTGTTTTGTGAAGTTGTACAGCAGCAGATGTGGCCTATCTCTCTTTCTGGTCTCTCTCTCTCTCGTCTGGTTTCAATCTTTCCCCTTCATGATTGCCATAATACATCCGTCTTACCACCTACTTACTACTACTACTACTACTACTACTACACTGCAAACTTCGGCAATTCATTTAAGTTATTTTATTTGGGCGATAAAAATAGATCTCTTCACAATGTACCCAGCAAGTAGTTCGTGTGTGCGCGTTGTTAGTTGTGATAAAATGTAAGGGATTTTGAATGTGTTTGACAGTCTCATTTCGCTGTCGATGAAAAACTACTTTTCTCTCTTCTACTACAATCAAAAGTGAACACAGTGCTTCCTTCGTATGTCACGGAAAGATGATATTCTTCATACATGTGTCCTCGATGTCTCGATCCTGCTCCTGAATAAGACTTGCATCTTAATGAAATCTGTTTGTGCACACAAGGCTCTCTTGAGACTTTCTTGAGACATTCTCCTCTGCTTATTCATCTGCACCCTCAGCTCGCAGTCTCTCTCTCTCTCTGTGTGTACAGACTTATTTGTCCGATTGCTCTTTCATGAGTTTGATTCTGTGTAAACGACAAGAGTGAACACATGAGAAAATGTCTCAAGAAACTCTCTCGTATTTGTAGAAGAAACAGTTTGATAAACTCGTCGGAGTTCAATTGAGAATGAAACGGGGAACCCATGGAAGACTCAATATGGCTGTAAATGGTTGTTGTACCTTCAATGTAATAGTGACACTTCAACTTGATCTACAGTCTGAACTCCGTATGTGTGTGTGTATGTGGTTGTGTGTGTGTTGAGTCCTCGCGAGCAACAGAATGTGTATAGTAGTTTTAGAGAGAAATTTAAGAGTATTATAGTGAGAGAGGAAGAAAGAAGTTGTTTCCGAAACAAGGAAGTCAATGATGGAGAAAGTCTCAATCCGAATTGGAGTGTTAGGCTTTCTCCACCAGCAAATAAGTGTCTATAGTGTGGTTACATTAGAAAGCATACTTATATTGCCACGAACACAAGTCTTCATCCTTTCTTTTCGGAGATTAAATCTCCTTCGGAGTTTCCTTCTACGTCCCTTGGTTTGCATAGAAGAAGGTTGAGACACATGTTCCTTATTTTTACACGAAGCCTTATTCGGTAGTTATTGGGATTGCAGGCTGGACTTCGCAATGAAAGTGGGGGCAACACGGGCAACTCTCCTCTAACCCGAGATGCATCTGGTCGTCCAACTCAATGTAAGTGTCAACTCTACTCTCACCTTATTTGTTTCACCAAAAAACACACTCAAGTAGAACAAGTCTTAAATTTTGATCCTGACTCGACCGATGAGGTCGTTTTGAACGTGCTGCTTACTTATTAGCTTTTATTATATTTATAATATTATAATTAACGACACACACAAAGAATAATCTCGCTTAGTGAATTAGTTTCAAACTTTCCTTTTCTTTTTTCACCTCCATTTTTGAAATTGATCTTTTCATTATTCTTTTTACAGTGGAACTACCTAATGGACAGCTTACTCCTAATAATAATACACCTTTGTTAACTCAGGCACTATCAGGTATATACGAAATACGAATAAATTTAAATCTTTAGCGAGTGAATAATTTTGCATTCAAACCTCAGTCAGTCTGTGATCAATTTACTACTTGAATAATAATAAATAACGCATATGATAAGGTGGTGCTACATTCTGCTCGATATTCATGAATGATGTAGTCGTACTGGTCTTATTGGTGTTTTCATCTGTGGTTGTTTTTTATTTTGTGAACGCAGTTATAAGTAACTACCCAGGAGGTGGATTTGGTGCTCCCACGTCACCATCAAACAGGGCTTTCCCAACTCCGAACTCTCCAGGACCCATGGACATTTATGGTCCTGGCAATGATCCTGTGGGCTACGTCCAAGCCACATCACCACAGCCTTCCGGGTTTCCTACTCTAGGTGCCGTGTCCCGGGTTAGTATTTTGTGTGCTCTCTTAAAAACTCTGTAATCTTAAGGAACTTCTTTCGGGCTTTGTTGCTTCTTCTTCCTTATTATTGTCAATGTCTCTGTGTGTGCTCCTCATCTGCTGATGATCCGTCGTCATACGTGTCTCTCTTTTCTTTCTTCACTCCCTTCTTAATTCTCTGCTTCTACTTTATTCCAAGACAAGACAAGTTGATTTTAATAGTTTGCTTCTTTGCTTCTTATTCTCTCAATCTCAGCTTCCCTTTTACCATTGTAGATATAGAACTAACAACTCCCTCCTCTTAGTGTTTTACTTTTTACTTAGCGAACAGAGAAAGGCTGCACTATAGTGTGTGTATTATAGTTGTGCGAAATTCTCCAATTTATGTGTTCTCTCCTGCTAATTTATTTATTCCCCACGCCCCCCCCCCCTTCTTCTTTGTATTGTGACATTACTTTCTATTGTGTAATCGTGTCTTGTTGCCTCTTAAGTGTAACTTGCTAGTATAATTCATATCGCATTAATCGTGTTGTGTGTTAAGTCTCGTTAAGTGTATTTCAATTTTCAATATTAGAGGTTTTTTTCCTAGATGAAACGATACCCATCATTGTACCTTGCCCTCAAAGAGGTTGCTCACTATATTCACACAATAACTTGTACACGCTGTAGAATGGACGAATATTATGAGTCTTAAAATAAAATGAATGATGTAATATATACGTGAATGAAAGTTGGAGCTTTTCTCTTGCTTCTTCTTCTGCAACACAATAATTATTTCTTACAAGACTTCCTCTAAACTTGCACGGACGCTGTGAGGCTGCTGCATTCAATGGATTTGTACTTTGTAGCATATTGAGTCTGGGTACACACTGTCATTATGTAATGTCCTTTATTATTCGCACTCGTAGTTTCCCATATAGTGCAGCTATGCACGGGACTATATAGTCTGTGTGTCTGTCTGTCTTTTTAGACTTTAGACTGCCTATTACTTCTCGCTAAGCTGTGTAGAAAGTTTCTTCTCCCGTAGAATTGGAATTGCTTGGCATTGGACGCAGATTATCTCACTCCAGGCAGCCAGCATCTTCAACTTGCGGAGGAAACTTTGAAGATCGTGAGTCTCATAAAAAACGGAGATGAACCGACGGCCGACGTACGCTTTTGGCCCATTCGCCGGATGAAGAATGTTCTTTTACTCGTGGTTGCTGCTGTCCTGTAGGCCTTCGCTGTATACTTCCTTCCTTAATTCTTTCACTTCCTCCAACTTATTGTTAGTCCTTTTGTATGCTTCGTGTATTTCAACCACCCTCGTCTAATAGACATCCAACTTTTATCCTACGGCACATTAGCGAGACAATTATTATTCCCCTCTGGAATGCTAATTAAAGTTATTAGTCAATAGTGTGGAGCACACCCAACTAGTTGGACGTTAGTTTTCCTTGAGCAATTTAATTATTCAAATACGTGTTCCAAATCGGCTCTCATAATTTTCTTGTCTCATTCAAAACAGTTTTTTATTTAGTAAATTGAACCCACATGTTCATCATCACGAAATCCACGTCACCAGTTGCCAGTGAATATATAAGTATTAAATCTCTCCTGCTCTCTGCCACCGCCACCCCCCCCACCCCCCCTTCTTCCTTACAATTGCGAGTGGTGTGTTGTCCGTAGAATTTTCTTAGTAGAATTGTAGTGGGCTGCTGCATTAAATGTTACTTACTACAAGACAGTAGACAGCATGAGTGTGCCAAACTCTTCTCTCACTCTTTCCTCCAATCTAATTGCCTTAGTTTGGTGAGACACGCTTGTGTATATATCTTCCTTTTGTTTCTGCAGTAATTACACTCATGTTTCAAGGAATTAAGCTAAGGCTGTGAGGCCTGTGTGTGTTGAAAAGAATGTTCGAATGGAAGATAAAGTTCGGGTTGTATTTTCAGGGACCCTTGATACCTGCGGCATTCACCAATGGATACCATTAATTCGTCACTTTCGTTCTTCCTCTGCTATTTCCATCAAACAACATTAATCCGACACACCACATTAGGATCTTCATTTCCAACCTGCCAGGAATCCGACAAAATTATTTCCGTCTTTCTCCCCACCCTTTCACCTTTTCGATTGAGCGACCTCCCTCAAAAATAGTTTTGCCAGGGTCCTTGATAATCATCTCCTTCTACTCAACTATGCAACGGAAATGGCGAGAAATGTATAAGTTCAAAAAAGCATTTGGATGTCCAGTTCTTCTCTCCATTTCCACACCAGTTTCTTCATCTCATCTCTGAAGGATGTCAACTTCAGATGTTAGCCAGTCTGTCGAAGGTATATATTGCGTTTTTAAGCAGCGCTCCAGTCTTTTACTGTGGCTGAAGATCGTGTATAAGTTAAGTTACGTATATTGCTAATGAACGTCGCTTCTTCCCGTCTGCCACTGAACCCATCTCTGGAATGTACGCGATATGATATGACTGAGGTCACGTGAATTATGGATGATTACTAATTAATGAGTTATATTTATAAAAAGTCACGAAGAATATTAAGAGTATATAAGGAGAAGGGAAGGACTAACTACTTGGTGTAGATTAGAGAGAGAGAGACCTTCTCTGGAGTTTAGTCAACCAACCTATTTTCGTTGACATGATCTCTGCACACAAACTAGTAACCTCGCTATGTATGATGAACTATTAAGTTAAAAGCTAAAAACTGGCCCAGGTCCCGTGTACACATCTTGAGTTTCATTTCCAATTTGAGAGAGAAGAAATGCAATAAGAATGATCCCTCCGACGTAATTAACCTGTTTACGTTACTCGATACACTTTCATAGAGAGATAGACTGTGAATGAATCTTTTAAGGCGGAAGAGCGATTCGAGCACCTAACGCGTACTCCACATAGTCAAAGTCAAAGAGAGTTTCGATGATTGAGGAACAATCAGGCCATGAAATCGAACAACTTACTACTTGTCCAGCAGCCCATGTGAATTTCCGTAGACTATTAAGATGTAGGCCGTAGTGTAATTAATATCATTCACTTACTGAATGCCATAAGCGAAGAAGAGAGACAAGGAAGGAAAGAAGGTAAAAGTAAAGTAATGCCGTGTACAATATACGTCTCATCCTCTATGCAAACATATTTAATCAATGAATGGAGAGTATTCATTATTAATACACACACAGATCGTTATTTAAAGCTAAGCAACCACTACTACCAACAGTAAACACATCACACACACGGATAATATATAATATATTTTTTTCATAATTTCATAGCTTCTTGTGGAACTTTAATCAAAAACTATGCAAACCTGAAATGTTTGTGCATTTAGTAGATATGGTGAAATTTTACTTCAAGTGACGTAATTGCAATTTGCTTCAAAGATTCTTAAGGATGAAGTTTAGCTCGCGATAGAAACTTAATCTCGATGAACTATAAAAGGAAGCTGTGAACAACCTTGCGTATAAGTAAAACTTAAAGTCCAGTCTGCCAGATGTGTGTGTGTCACTTTGATCTTGTAGTCAATATCTTAAGAGAGATACACACACACACATTATCCTTGCTTCTAAATTAGACACACCAAGTGGGTCATATTTTAGGTTGATTGTCGTTAAAACTCCATTAGTTAATTTATACATGTCTACTGTGCAGCGAGTAGAGAAGGCTGCGGAACAGCTTAAGCACATTTAAGCTTGCGTCTGTAAGATGATCCACACGAGGAAACTTGTCATTTTGAGTTGACGCTGGAGAACATTATAGAAGAGGGACAGATTGTCAAAGTACATCAACCTAAATCCCTCAACATTACTTCTTCCATTAATAATCAAAGAGTCGGGTGGATTGTGACTTAAGCCTCGTCAGATTGCTACAAATGTTGGGACGAGGGAGACGGACGACTGCAATAAATTTAGAATATTTCTTCCATTTTGTTGGTCGGATGAAACCGTAACGAATTTGAAGACTCAAAGACCCAAAGATTCAAAGATTCATCCACTCCAAGCAATGAAAATGAAAAAGTCACGTAGGTATGCAAATGAGATACACTTGCAAAAGAACTTTTGCAATCGATTAATCGATACGTTACAAGTGAGAGCTTATTTTTGTTTCCCAAGGGAAAGCTTCATCCTTAGTTTGTTCTTATTCAAAAAGAAACTCATTTTTCATTCTTACCATTTTTAGTGTTCCTTATTGTTGGTGTCTATATCTATGTATAGCTCCGATATGCTCTTATATTACAGAATTATTTTTAAAGAATCACCATAAGCGCTTATTTATTGCGAGAAACATGAGAGTCATTTTTTAATTAAAGCCTGAGAAAGTCTCCTTTGATCTTATAAACAAAGTTCCCTCAGTTGTTACAATCAAACTTTGCAAAGGATAGTTCCTACACTTTCCAAGTAGTTATTACCTACTGGAAAGTTATTACAGCATTTTGGGGGATTCGATTTTCCCAACCAATTTTAGTCTACAATGAAGAATTTTGAAGTTTAGTCATCGGAAGGTTGTTTTTAAACCTTTTGTTTTAATCTCATTCAGCATTTAAGCATCTCACCGTGGACCTTGGGTCTCTTATTATTGTTGCCATTTTTTGTTCCTTCTTTTTCTGCAGAGACAATTAACGCATTTTCAATTGTGTTATTGCTTTCACCAGCCTCCTGGAAAGGAGACGGAGAGACACGTGTATTGTAGAAAGTCGGAGAGAGTACGGAAAAAAGGGGAATTCAGCGTGTAATGCGTCTTTTTGGTTTTTCTGGTGTTCATTATTCCTGTGGCTTTGGTAAATGCGGTTAGATTCTGGATTAAAACAGGAGCTCAGTGGGTTTCCTCAGTTTTGGAATCCACGACGACGATAAAAGAGAAGCAGCTTGTGGAAACTCTCTGAAGTAGGACGTGGAATAAGCTGAGCACGTATGGACTATGGTAAATACTATTGTGCGTATCTTGGGAACTTCTGCTCTGCTAGCTCTTTTCTAAATATCAGTCAGTACAGGGTAACTCGTGAACGTAGAGTCTAAATAGAAATGTTACCGTTTCTATTTCTTCAATCTTTGTTTGCCCTCACAACGCCGAGAATGCTAATTCAATTATCTTGTCTTCATGAGCTACACTCCTGTTTATTCAATGTTGGACATAACGTGAGGAATTACTTCAGTTAGTTGTCAATAGATAAATTGATACGGGGAAATTGAGTTGTTGGCAGCTTGGCGTGTCAGCCACGTAAAACTCTATTTGAAATATACTCGATCGACTGCTCTAGCGTAAAAACACTCACTCTTCCTTTTAATTCTATAGTATTGAATTCGTTGGGTCTTCCCCTCGTGTACTTTAAGTGTGTGTGGTGTACTTTATTGTCAGGTTGACTGGACATACACGATCTCTTCTTGGAAAAAGAATGCTTATTC
Organism: Isotomurus palustris; assembly: GCA_034696625.1. NCBI lineage: Eukaryota > Metazoa > Arthropoda > Collembola > Entomobryomorpha > Isotomidae > Isotomurus > Isotomurus palustris. The sequence continues at coordinate 79,692 of JAQGAD010000061.1, read as the reverse complement.
TACGTATTGTTTACCGGGTGTAGCAAATGTCATATTGAGTTTAAATTTGCAGACTTTGTAAAGTGCCAATCTCAATAAGGCTTCTTTCAAATCAGAGGTTTTTATCGGTGCAATACGAATCGGCCACACGAAGGAAAGTGGGGAACTTTGAGTAATTGGCTTCGAAAGTTTTTGACATGAGTAGTTGAGGATTCGACTCCTTCTACAGCTTAACGTGAAACATCTAAAGGTATTGGGGGAAATGTGTGAGATGAATAGGTTAATGTGGAGGCTCGTGCCAGGCCGTCTGTCTGTTCGCAAGGAAGTTTCTGGCTGCGAATAAGGAATACGTTGGTGACACCAATGGAGTTCAAGCATTGAGAAGGTAGGATTATTTCTGAAGCTCCACACATCGGAGAGACACATTTGAAATGAAATTGGCTAGACTATATTTATAGAGAGACTTCTACAAAAGATCTCCTACTTTATGTCCAGCTATATGCACATTGTCGTAGACATGGAATAAATTGGCTAAATTTACATTTCTACAGGATTCTAAATTTCAAACTAAATTACATGTGAATATTCCAATGCAAAAGTACTTTGTTTTCTTCGTATCCAATTCGAATTTCAAATAGGCTGAAAATGAGCAACGTATTGGGTTTCAAGTGTTGAACACATATTTGATGGATAAATTGGACCTGCCGTGTGTTTCTTCTCTTGCTGAATGATTGGAAAGGAATAGGATCGAAGCCATTTAAGGTTCAGGATCAGAAATCTGACCATGACAATCGGCTATACTTAAAACCAAGTTAATAATCGTCATTCTCACTTGAAACAGAGTCCACCAAGGAGCTTCTTCACACATTGAGATCTGTAAGACGTGAAAGGATAGTTTGTTCAAGTATTTACGTACTCACAGGCAGTGTCAGTCAGTCATGAGGTGCTGCTGTGGCAGTTTACGACTTGAACAGAGAAATGTTGCTGGTGGTGTGGGTCTGCTTGGCCGTTCACATTTTGAAGTAGGGCCGTTATGTTATGTGTGAGGTGTGTTGGCTGGAAGGCTGGAAGGCTGGAAGTGAAGGTCTGGTTGGGAATTTGGAGGAGACGGATGATTGAGTGCGATGAGAAGTTAGAGAAAGTATCTGAGACTCAGTTGAGTCCTCTCCAGAGACAAATGCAACGGAGTGAAATTGAAATCTTGAGCACCTAATTCACTCACTGCCTCAATTCAGCTTCACTTCTTCCTTCAAACTTTTACCTCCCTATTGTATTACACAAATTTATGTCGATTCTAAATGGCACTATCTTCTGTGAAGTACTTTTCACCCACACACACACACACACATACATAAATATATACATGATATAGCTGTATAGCTTTGTAGCTGAAAGAACATCAAGGCAGTCTCACATATGCACACATTTGATCCTATATTTGCTTATAAAATTCCCATTTACTGTGTAGTAAACTCGGATGAGGTTGAGAAACTTAATGAGATGGAGTGTGTCTGTAGATGAAGTCTGGGATGAATGAGGGATATGGCGTGTGTAGGTAGGTAGGTTGCGGAGTGGAATAAGGACGCTTGTATAGTTACGTATATAACTTAATTAGCCACTCAATGAAGTAAAAGTAACCTAGTGTAAGATTACCTTACAAACACAGCACTCATATCAGAGATACACAGTTGCTCACTACACGTATTAGAACATTTCATGGCAGCTATACGATTCATCCGATTACACACACACCGAATTCTGAATTCACTGATTCACTCTGAATTCACCGTGTGTATTAAACACTTCACCTACAACTTACAACCTACAAACAGCGAATTTAAATCCAATGCTCCATTTATAATCCTGTTGAGGAAACGACTTCACTGAAAATTAACGAAGCACAAATTGACTTTGCTTACACCTGTATACATTAGATACTCGAAAGAATATAATGTGACTAAAGTACTAATAAGGACCCTCCACCTTTTCAAAACAAAATGAGTAGGTGGGTTTTAGAACCCAGTCTACTGCTACACAACGTAAAGAAGTATCTAGAGCGTATTGGCGTAGGTTTTCATGAGCAGTTAAGCATTTATATAATGTGAAAAGTATTGCCAAGCGTACCTTTCTGTATTTAATGAAGAAAATCCGTCGGAATCAAAGCCTCTTGTTACGGAATTGTTTGTGACGAAGACTCAATGAATTTGGGAATTTTGTTTTTTATTTATCTACAATTAATTATAGTAGGGAATAAATTTGGAGGAGTAGACGGACGCTGTTGCGAATGCGATTCAACTTTGGGAAACCTGAAAGATGAAAGACTATTTAGGAAATATCCAGCATTTATCCTTGTGAAACATGTTTGCCATAATATTTCTGAGCCTCCTAGTTAGTTTATTAGTAGAGTTGTTGGTAACCGAAGGGCTTCCAAGCCAGAACTCTCTTTAAAATCTCTATTTAAGCTCTTGACTAAAGGCGTAAGAAGGAGGAGATTAAATATATATGGAATATAGAAGCGACTCGGGAGACTTGAGGAGATGGAGAATATGTAAGAAGAGGTGTGTGTGTGTGTGTGTGTGTGTGTGTGTGTGTTTGCAAGTTGAAGGCAACGTAGACGGGAGATTTGTGTGTGGAAATGGATTTGGAATATGGAATATGGGAATGTGAGGTTTGTGGGTGAGCAATTTGATGGAGGATCTTGGACATCAGGTTGTAGATCTGAATATTATTGATGTGCCATCTGCTTTCCCCGAGGGAGGACTTTAAGAGTATAGATTGTGTATAGTTATATACAGGGTGGTCGATATATATATATCTATATATATATTTATATGGGTGGATATGGAGGAGTTAGTTTGGTGGTGGTGGTGACCTGGGATTTAGCTTCCAGTCTACTCGGATTAGAAGTGAGGTTGAAGTAGGAGGACTACACTTTGGAATCAAGTCGTCGAGAGTCTCGTGGAGAGGCTAGGCTGCTTTCACTTACATTCGCCTCCTTCCTTCCTTCCTATTTCCTATTTCCTATTTACTATATAATACTTTCCCCTGTGGGAATCTCTGCCTGGTTAAAATCCATACTGACTGCCACCTCCATCCATCCATTCACTCCATCTCCATCGTCCTCTGCTGCTGCTCCTATTCCTGTAGGCATGTCACACGGGGAGAGATGCTCGAGCCCAGGGATCCAGGAATGGGACTCTGTCGTGCTTTACATAAAGACAGATTACCACCGTCATCAGGTATTTTTGTCTTACCCACCGACGATACACAGCCGATCTTCTTATGGGGACTGGGACAAATCCAGGTGGTCCTTATTACTCTCGATCCATCCACTCTTCCATCTATTCTACTCAAGAACGAATAATCTCAATATTTTACCATCTAAGCGGATTACACACACACACACACAAATACAACAGAGAACAGAGTCTCTCTCTCCTCATGGGAATTCACCTCAAAACTTTATAGCCACCTCAACAATAATAATATTCCGTTGCAACACTTGCATGCAACCCATGCAGACACGAATACAAATATATACTTCCTTCAGGTTTTATTAATGTCTAAACACACACCGTTATGTAATTACACTAACTGGTAGTGTGACTCCAATATTCCCAACATTGTGTTCTTTCTCTAATTAAAATCTGTGTTCCAATTTCCAATGTTCGATAACGTGAAAACGCCAGTTTACCTTTGTTATAAATTTAATGTGTATTCTCATCACACACGGGGAGAAAGCGAATATACACACACACACACACACAGGCGTTATTTGTAGCAATTTTCTTAAAATCTTTGGAAATTCAACAAGACTGGAAAGTTTATTTGTCGGATACAAATGTGGAAGCTAATGTGTAGGAGTTAATTACAGGAAAACTTCCCTTTGCAGAGTCTCCATTTGATGAAGTTTGTAAAATGTAGGTTTATCGACTGTCTTCCCTACGTAAAGAAATGCTTGCCTGTAGACTACATTACATAATATGGGATACGCATACAATTATTATTGGTTCTCTAAATGAATCCAATCAGTATTACTACACAAATGACAATGATGGTCACGCAGTCACCTGGACTTGACTTGTAGACCTCAGAATTTAATTTGTATTTCAATTTATCGCTTACAAATGAGGAATCGTGTCTTTACTCAAAGAATTCGAGTTAAAAAAGTAGAAAGTTTTTCTTCTCTATTTTTCAATTGGTAGATTAGGTTTGAGGTGAAGTGTGTGTAGGTCTAAAAACGATGCAATCTCCTCAGTTAGTTTGAAAGTCATCTAATAAATATTGCAAGTTTAGCTGAATAGCAGGCTGAATATTTTAAGGTGAGTGAAAGGTACTAGCAGAAAGAAAGAGAGAAAATCCCTACCAAAAATTAGAACTAAAAGGACTGGAGCTACTTACTGTACATGAGAATGTTGCAATAAACCTACATATGCAATTTTTAGTGAGGTTTGGAGAAGATGAAGAATTATACTTCTTGTTCCGCGTAGAGTATCGCGTTTCATGTTTTTATCTACTCAAGAGCAGGAGAGTAGGTTTTTGGATGAAATCGTAAGGAAGAAGTTCGACGGAGAGGAAAGATAATGCAGATGTAATGACTGTCAGGATATTATCGTAAGTGAAAAGTCAGGTAGATTGTAGTAGACTTGATGAGATGAGAGAGAGAAAGTAATCAGTTGGATTGTAGGACTTGAGAAGATATTAGCTGAGAAAGGAACATACGTAAATACACAAATAAACTCACACACTGTGCACTGCTATTACTAAGTACATGGGATGTTTACTGAGACGACGAGACGAAATTGACGGGATTCAAAATGTGATATTTTAGCCCAATGTAGAGATGAAAGAGAGAAAGAAGTTTTGTGAGGAGTCTCGTGGTTTTCGGAGTTCTTTGGGATTAGAGGCCAAAGGAATCGAGAGATCGAGAGGATGAGGTTTTAAAAGAGGTGCGTTATGAAATGAAGCAATCAGGAAGATTTTTAACTTAACAGCAGAGCAGCAATAAAGTGTGTGTAGGTTCTATAGAGAAAGAGAAAGGGAGAGAGGGATTGTGTAATTTTGAAACTGCATCTGTCTGTCTCTCGATAAGATGATGAAGGCGTGTAGGTGATGTTCCTCAGAAGGAAATTTTGACTGCCGTAGTGATGTACCTACATTGTTGGTAAACAAGTACGAATATGAAACGAATAACACAGATCTCGATTGATTAGTTAACCTACGCAGCTATAGGGAGAAACGACGGTTGTTACAAAATACATTTACACAACTAATCATGTGTTAAAGGTGTAGGCTGGTAGGAAATGACACTCTATATGCATTTGTCAGCTATTTTTATTTTTATTTATACTCTTTCAATTCTTTTTTATTTCGTTTATTGTCATCCTAAAATAAATAGGGGAAACAACCTGGTGAAATGTAGAGGAGCGTAGAAAGAAAGAAGAGTCGAGTTTCGTGTGTGTATAAAATATGTCCATTGTTGAAGTATAAATTGACATCGGATTAAGAAGAAGTTGTCATAATATTAGGATTTATAACCAGTCAGGTCACACGCAAACACACACAGAGAGTCGGAATAATTAAAGATATATTACTGTAGTAAGGATTTAAATATTGAGCAAGAGGTATTTTCTCCCGTTTCAGAGGAGAATTTAATTAAATTTTGGTAAGGAATATTGAATAAATATTGAATTACTGAGAGAACAAGAGCGACGACACTCTCCTGCCCTGCTGCCCTCCTTCATAATTTTACCCTACACGTATAAAACATTTTGTGAACTGGAAGCAATGTGTGTAGTTGTTCAATGTGATGAAACACACATTAAGTTGAAGCATAAGTCAGGAGGAAATGCCATTGAACCATAAGAAATACCAATTACGTAATAGTTGTAGGTGGAGTGAGTGAGTAAGATTATTAGTGCAGAGCTAGTTAGAAATATACGGGTGCCTCCGCCAAGAAGAAGAAAACAAGTCGAACCTTACGTTACAAGGATATGGTATTGTTATTAATTCCAGTAAGGAGAATATTTATGCATTAAAAGTCTAAAAGTCTAAAAGTAAGTTGTACACTAGAGAAGAAAGGAGTGACTATATCTACTGACTATTATGGGAATGGAGTCTCTTTAGAATCATTCGTAATTTCCATATAACCAATCATCATCATACAGCCCAATACCAAAAAATAAACTCCTAGTTTCTTGTGTACTTTATGAGAGTGTGTACGTAAAGAGTTGTAAACCCTCTCGTAAATGTTGTTACAAAAAGTCAAATTATATTCACGACAAATCATTCTGTACACGGTCTAGAAGAAGTTGTAGTTGTAGACGGTTAGAATCGTAGAAGTCTGGGGTTGTACGTACATTTTTAATGTCCGTAGAAATCGCACTCTACCTTTCCTACACGGTTGTTCGTGGAAGTTATTAGATTATCTCTATTCGTTAACAAGGAACTCGTTAATTTTTAATGAAATGCCGAGTCAAAGAACGGGACTAAATAAGTAGCTAGCAATTTGTACATCATGCATAATAGTTACTATTAATTTAGAAATGACTCTATTATTATTAAATAATAAACTATTCAGATCGTGTGTGTAGGAGAATGACAAATAGACGAGTCAATTAATTACACACACAAGTACAAGACATCTTTAACGATTCAAACGTGTAGAGGTCCACCCATTACGCTCTGTGTATACTTTAGATCAGGTAATAATTTTTATTGGGCGAGGAATAACTCAGAATGGCCATCCATATGAGACGAATTATTTGAGTTGTCCAGGAATTGTTTGAGGTTCCAGAGTAGACGAATTGGTTTATGTCAGTGTGTTCTGTTTGGTTCCAATAATCTTCTATAAAAACAGCAGTCTACAGTTAAAGTGTATCCAAGCTACGCTGAAGCGTCTGAATAAGTGAATATATACTGGTGTGTGTTTGTGCTCACGTGAAATCAATTTGGTTGTTAGAAGAAGAAGAAGAAGGTTGGTGAGCATATTTTGGGCATTCAGATTGTGTCAATATTCTCCTCTGGATGTGCTCACAATTTAAGTAGGTGCGATTGAATTGAATTTATTACACATGAAGAATGCTTAAAGGAAAGGGTGCGAGAGGCTGGAGGGAGAGAGAGAGAGAGAGAGAGTTCTGGATACAACTGTTATTGCTTTTTCAACAAAATGAATTTATTACTCGAATGGAAGTGAAAGAGACATCGTTCTGCTTTCCGTTTCATCCGAACATATTTTATTTCTCTTTTAGGGAAGTAATTTCAGTGTTTGTAACTTTAGCTTATAGATAGGAAAAGCAATGAATCTCATCACATCATTTGTATGAAATTCTATTGTGTCGAGTAAATGGGAAAGAGCTTGCAACTCGACCCTCTCTCTCTCTTTCTCTTTCACTGTCTCCTGCATTTTGGTCATGTTGATGGCACATTAACGAAATCCTATTTGGGTTGCAATCACAAAATAGACCCAACAGCAGCAGCAGCAGCAACATATATAGCCACCTCGTCCTCGTGTATTTTAATATTGTATCCATTAATATCACAATAACACGGGAATTTCGGACGCAGTCCTCTTCAGTCTTGAGCATATAGGTAGGTTGTAGGTAGTGGGTGGTTCATCCATAGATATGGATACATATAATATCTATTGGAGGTTGGTTGTCTTCTTGTGTAGTAGTAAACATATTGGAATGATGATGATGATGTGGATGATGATGACGATGATGACGATGATGGGAGGCTTTGGGTTTGTGACGCCACTAGGAGTGCGAGGTTTCCACTTCCTGCAGTTCTGAAGAGTTTGGCTGTAGGTAGTCTGACTGAAGTGAAGAGACACGGAGGACGGAGTGAAAGTTCTGGGGAAAATCGATTGAGTCCCGTTGTGATGTGGTAAATGCACAGAAACCAGAACACTTTCCTTACACTCTCTATTTTTACACTCCTGAATTCAGAGTCCGCACCAGAATCAATATACCGTTTGAAATCTCTTCAACACTAATCTTAACCCTCTGCATTTCTCCTGTCACAATCTTGAACTCTCCCGTACCTACGTATACGTACCCACCATCAATCGCGTACTCTTCTTCTTCTTCTTCTTCTAACTCCTGTCAACCTTCTTGCACCGAACCGACTTTTCCATTCCCAACTTACCCAGCAGCCTTGTCGTCTCTTCTTCTTCTTCTTCTTCGGTGTTTGCATTGTGAGAAATCACTCACGCAAATTAGAGAGAGACATCTCATCACATCATCTAGTGGAGCGGAGTTAAAAATAGAGAAGGAATAATTACCAAAACTTAACTGTAGACTGCTGAGCACGAAGGTATATATTATAAGTCATTATATAGTTGGATGAGTTGGGTTCGAAGATTTAGGTTTATATGTGTTGGTGAAGACTGTAGAGGAAATTAAGTGTGTGTACAAGCGAGTTATTTAGGAGTATTCCTCATTATAATATAATTGAAGTCAGTTGACAAGTAGGGAGCGACACTAGAATTTGTATCATCGGGCAAGCAGGGATGCGACTTAATGAGAGGGAGTATAATTAGTAGATCCTTGTCTTAGTGCATATATATATATATATATATAATGATGAGTTTAAGTTGGTGAAGGTGCGGTGGTAGGTAGGTAGGTAGGAGTTGATTAGATAGTTAATTAAGAAGGATTATCGTGATTCACAAATAACTACCTAGCAAACGAACTACAATCCGAAATATCTACCTTTTGTCTCGAAAGTATTCCATTCTTGAGACACACACGCAGTCCTCCTTCTCAGGATGCTAAACAATTAAAGTGTAAAGTACTCTTTCATATGAAATACCACGAAACATTTTACTAGCTCTGACTATCTCCTCATGAAAGCAATAATATGGAAGTAATAATAATTACTACGTAGAGGATATAAAAGAAAACTGCATCAGGACAAGATGTTGTTGAAGGCATAATAAGAGAAATATTATTATCCACTTAAGCCATAATACGATGATAAGAATTATGATAAGATAGGTGAGAAAATTAATTGTGTACTGCTGACGTAATAATAATTAATAATATGATCAATATGAAGTATATAATCACAGTGTAAGTCTCTACTCTAAAGTTTGGAGGTTGTCTCGGATCAAGGGTCTCATTTTTGTTTTCTAGTCTGTCCTTCTCTTCCTTGAAACCGCTCCACATTTTGTACATAAAAACGTAGTTGATTATTAGTGAGTGAGCAGCAGGTAGTGACAATTAATAAACTGTGTAGAGACGCCGTCGTAGAAGTGACGTAGAGTTGTTAGTAGTGAACAAGATATCGTCGTGTAGTCTTTGAAGTAGTTGATTCGCGTACCAATAACGCGTTGTTGTTGTTGATGTTTGCTCTGAATAAGTTTGTCATCTCTGACGTGAGTGACGGCGCGCAGCAGCTATGCAAAGCTAATAAAAGTTTTAAGGAGAAAGGAGGAGGCATTTTTGGAAGCTAAATTGTAAGTTCCTCAATCTTCCTAGTTGACAAAAATGAGCGACTTGTTGTGGGACAAAAAGTATATTCTAGACTAGACACACACACACACGACAGGTAATAATGAACGACGAGATGAGGATGAGACGAACAGTCAAAGGAAACGTATAAAAAAATGGATCGCCATTGATTCATTGGTGTTATTAACATTAAACTTTCATGGAGGAGACAAGAGAGACAGAGAGACGGGAGATTGTTGAAGCCACACTTTATTAAGGCTTCGAACGATCTTCTTCTCGTCTTCTGTGTTGTGCCACAGAGGCAGCCAACATGAAAGAGAGTGTGTTGTCGACTCTCGACGACTGTCGACATTTATTATGTTCAACTGGGTACACAGGAGAAAAATTGTGTACTTCGTATCTTGTTATATTTCGATGTAAATCTCCCAAACATAAAAAGGAAATACAAAGGAGGAAGAAAGAGGTAGTAGATTTTTTGAGTAGACAACAAAATAATCATTATTAAAAACAATGTGTAACAAATGAATGAATAAATGATGATGATGATGACTATCAAACAAGACACACACACGTGTAAAGTAATATTTGCTGTTATAATCGTTTACACGGCTGCCTGCATCTCTTTCGTTCATCATTTATTGTTTCTCGAATGTTATTTCATATTTCATATGCATTTCGTATCCTTACTATCGACTCTTCATCTCGGGTTCTGCTTTCCTTTCCTTCCTGCGGCGTACTAATGGGCTGCTCCGCACAATCTCCCCGTGAATGGAACTTCAGAAGCCGATGGGAATGGAGCAAATTGGGAGTCCAGAAGAATGGGAAGTAAATTGAATTAGAGTGAAAATATCAAACTCTCGCGTATTTGAATAGGTTAGTTACACCGAGGAGGAATGGAGTCACCCATGTGTGGAGGGAGGGTTGGTTTTTGGTTGGTTGTGCAATGTAAAATGGCTTTGAAGGCTATGAGACTCCAATACAGCGTGAATAAAGCAGAACGCGTTGATAAAAAGCGGAGGAAGGTGAGTTGGTTTCGTGGAAGTTTTTTGCAATTTGGGAAGATTGGGAAGATTGGGAAGAGAGAGAGAGAGTGAAACGCAAGCGTCCCATCCCCAAGGTCCATCGGAGAAGGGAGCTAGCTACCCGGGTGTTTCTGGAGGAAGAAGAGGGAAAAGTCTTCTGTTGGTGCGGTGGAGGATCCCAGATTTCGCCCCGTAGTCAAGTCACACAACCATGGGAGTAGCTAAGTAAGTAATGTAAAAAGGTTTGAAACCCAAGTGGTGTTAGTAACTCCTGCAAAAGGAAGAAGAATGGAAGAGATGGCGTGTAATAATCTATGAGTTGAGCAATTTCGTTAGAAAAGAAGAAGCAAATAGCGTAAAAGAGATAATGGAAAGAAGGTGAAGGTTTGTCTCTCTCTAAAATGGAATTGCATTTTGCTTTCGCCAAACCACCACCCAACCATCTCTCTCTTTACTCCTCCATGCCCAATCTTCCTCTACTTCTTCTTCTTCTTCTTCTACATCGAATCATAATCTTAGTCAGCACCACCAAAGATCCCCTCAACACGCCTAGCGTCTTCTTGTCATCTCACGTCAATGCACAACGACATGGCATGCTGACGTGACATCGGCCCACGGAGTAGACTTTCCTTTCTTCACCAACTCATATCATCAGATGAAGACAAGGAGAAGGAATTAAGATGGATTGGCCACAGGGCTACAAGCTACACTACAAGCACAGTCAACTTCTACAAATGGGCAGCCACAGAGAAAGATGAGAGTCCCGTACTTTCACCTTGTACACTTTCTCCCATTCACAAAAAGTGTCAATGATGATCAATTGATGATTCCTCAGATACGAAAGATGCGTCGTCAGGAGTCTCCTCTCTCCATCAAACCATCATTACACATGTCTACGTGTAACCAAATGCATCTCTCTCTCTCTCTCTCTCTCTTCCCAAATACACGGTTCATTCGTGGCTCTGATTTTGGAGCTATTTGTGTTTGCGTCAACCAAATCGACCGCAGGAGCCGATGAGGACCAGAAGACCTTTGCTAAACGCTACAGACTAAATTCCCATGCAGTGTCCTACTCTGATGTTGTGGGAAGAAAGCCCGAGAGGATTGTGAGGGAGAAAACTCCCGGGGCATCATTACACACTGACAGAAGTTTACTCGCAGGCAACTATCAGACTAGAATCACTAGAATCACTAGAAGCACTAGAAGCATCCGAAGAGGAACATTGAGCGCATATCTAATTACAAAAGTTGGCTAATTAAGCTGAGCATAATTACACAATTTGGAAGATGAAGGACAAACTGGGAATATTGTTGTCCGTGCTTTCTCATAATTGAAAACTGATACTTTAAGTCATCCAGGGTGGACTGTGGAATTAGTTGGAAAGGAGTTGGTGGTTTGGCAGAAAGTAGAAAGCCGGGCAGAAATCGGTGGAAAACGGCCGGAGGGAGAGGAGTTTAATTGGAAGGTTGGGAGGTTTGGTGGCTGTTGCCAGGCCAAAGTGTTTTGGGTGGAAGTTGGTTGGAATTGGAAGTGACCCATTCCACCCATTCTGAGTTTCTGAGGAAGATGAAGGTGAGCTTTCTCTCCATTCCTCATTCATTTCCCCGCATTATTCCAACTATCTCCACCACCCTGTATATCTCCCTCTTCATTAATGCAGTCACAACCACCTTCTACTCACACACACACACACACACAGTGTTTTAATTTTAATGAGACTGAGTTTTTAAGAACGACAGTTTACCCCTCTCCTTTAGTTTGCATATACTTTAATTCTCTCCATGATGACTTTAGTGTTGGGGACACTCAGGGCCTCGTCTGCTGTGTGTGTGTACATTCAAACATTTGCAACCAGGAAACGATGATAAATCTAACTCGGCCTTATCAGCTGGTTTCCAGGTCATCGAGCCGGAAATGAAATGCGGACATTAACGCTTCTTCGCTCTCCGCTCCCTTGAAGACGGGAGAGGAAGATGAGGCGGGTGATTTTCATATAGAATAATGTGAGACGACACTTTAACATGTTCGGAAGATACCCGCTACCACCACCACCACCACCACAGGATCGGAGTATCGGAGGGTGTGGGTACCTCTCTCGTGTTGTTTCAATGAGAAAGACTCTCTCCACACGAATCACAGCCTCTTCCCGAAATGCATTAATATCGATGATAAGGATAAGTGTGAACCACTTCGGTTTCCACGTCCCACGACACGATTGCTTATCCTCGTGCTTATCCACCACCACCACCAGCAGCAGCAGCAGCAATTGCACCAATCGAGAATTAATCATCATCCTTCGCACCGATGTTAATGAGCTCTCCCTCCACATGTACATCCATTATTCCTCAGCTTTCCATAATTTCTATACTCATGAACTCCACCTTATTAAGCTCACCACAATCGACTGCCTGCATCATTTTAAATAATTCCTCCTGACGCATATCTGTCATAACCTCATAACAACTCCTCCTCCTAATAATGACCTTTCAAAGCAGATTCTTTATTTTTAACGACCCACGCCACGACTCTCTCTCTCTCTCTGTTCAGCCAAACTTCTTCTTCTTCTTCTTCTTCTTTTCTTCTTCTTCTGGCAACGACTCAGGTTTAAATAGTACGTGAAAAATACCTTGAGCCACTGCCACACCACACATACATAAATATCTCGGTATCTCTTTCCGGTTAATGGGAACTGCACCAACTATCATCATCGTAAAGTAGAAGAATACTTTAATACCCACAGAAGCTCACCTACCTCCTATTAACGAACTCTCAATAGGCAGTACTATATAACACTCACACACACATTTCTATAGAATGGGGCCAAGTGAGTCTGCACTGCTACTTCTAGAATTCTAGAATAATAAGGCTGTGTAGTAAGGAGCCCTGTGATATTAGGAATTAGGAATGCGTGCCAACCTGCACTCAGTCTCTCTCGAGCTGATGTGACTGAAATCTGGCAGTGTAGACTTTGTACGAGAGACTTCTGGCTGGAAAGGAGAAATCCACGTCTACGGGGTGGCAGTCACGTCAGGATGGAAGTTCCCACAGAAATGGAGCATCATCGCACCCATCGTCGTCGTCGTCTTGAAGGAAGGAGTCTTCGAGGGAAAGGAAGGAAAGGAATGTGAATGAATGTATGCAGTTGATGATTATGAGGTGAGGATGGAGGACGGGATTTAGGAATATTTAGGATTGTAGGATGGATATATGAGGACTTTCGTACCAGGAGCCATTCATTACCACGATTACCACCTTCGCTTCTTCTTCCTCCGAAGAAGAGAGAGGAGAGTCGAAATGGTCGAAATAGCGGAGCACTTTGTTACCCACCTGCCCACCCATAAATTCACGTCATCCATTCGACATTAGCATGGAGCAAATCTCTCTACCTTCTTTCTTCCTTCCTTCATTTCTCCCTTTCATTCCTACCTCAGACTTTTAATACTTTCCCACTTTTTAGCCCAGAAATTCTGGCTTATTTCCGTCCCTCGTTTCAGCACGATCGCGATTCATCTCAAGAACCACATACATGACGGATCGACATCAAAATTTTGCAGATATTCAGTGAAGGCGATACACAGCTAAACTGGGTGTAACATATGGAAGATTAGCTGGGTGCACTTCAGGGTTGAGAAGCTACCTATGCACAGAAGTTAGCTTACAATTATCAACTTCTAAAATTAACTCTTTCTTGTGGCCTAAATATCTGGGCTTCAAGAATCAGCTTGGCATAGGTTTTTATATTTTATATTTCCACGGGACTGAAGTCGCAGGCACATGCTAAAGGAATCATCTCGGTGGCTTTGCGGAATGAAAAATACGGCGTCTCCACCTCGTCTGGGTGTCTTATCGTTCATGCATAATGCGACTGCCCTGTCTTCTATACTACGGGATGATATTTGGATATACTTTATAATTGTAGAATTCTAGGTATTATAGATATTTCAGATATTACATAATTCTACACATACTCGGAGAGTATAGAGGAGAGACCACTTTCTCCCGCACGCCTCATTAACCTCCGAATTTTGTTCCCTCTCTCCTATGACCAACATTAATTTCTCTTCTAGGGTAATTTAGATTGTTGGCTTACGATGAGCTTACTCCGAGGGTTCTCCTTCCCACAAATGATTTATGGCCCTTTCGTTCGTTATTCTACCTGACTTGGACTTATTGGAGCTACTCGCCCGAATTCTTTCTCCGGGTCACTCTGATCCGCACTTCGAAATAGTTGCACGAGAAGTAGAAACTGTGGACTCCTCTCAATCTCCCCGATCTGGACATAATTGAAAAAACTGTCATTTTACAAAAAGTAGGTTAGCATTTGAAATATTGAGTTCGCCTGCTTGCTCCAACTGCAGACTCGCCACATTCAAAATGTCCACAAATAGCCTGCCAAGTTGAGCCAGTTCCACCTGGTCAAGTGAGCGAAGGAAAGTTGTTTGTAAGGGAAAAGCGAGCAGAGAATGGGGAAAGCCAGTCGCCACGTGATCATCAACAAAGTCTGTAAATCCTTTAGCATTAATTTCCGCTCTCATGACGTTGACAGGCTGACTGATGAGACTAAATCAGAATTTGCGATTTGCGATGGATGGATTGAAGAACGTGGTGGGAGGTTCCTTTGACAAGTGAGCAAAAACTGGGGAGTTCCGTGGTGGAAAATGTTGCCAGCCTGGCCAACAATATTCGGCTTCCTTCTGACTGACCCGTGTTTCCAAATTTCCACGTTCCGAGCCAAATTACTTTAATATCCATTCCATTCGAAGGTCTCCCAGAAATGAAACTGGGCGTGTTACACTATCCTCGCTGTCTACCTTCCTTCACACATGCTGAGGAATCATATCCACTATATAATCTCACTCACTCCATGATCATCTCGCCCGTGATTTCCAAATGATTCTCCTCTGTCCACCGAAATCCGATTTTATACCCGCAGCTCATTCCTGCTTTAGAATTTATTTCATCTCCTCATAATAAATCTAATAGCCCCACATGCCTTGTTAATCTTCTGTAGGTGTGCATTTAAAACATTCAAACCGAACCAATAGTTTAATTTGGAATTTGGATCTTCTAATATTCTATTTACAAAGTTGAATATCACTTTCCCATAATAACTTTCAGATCACGATGGAGACCCAAGTATGACGGGTATCATAGAATATTTCTATAGAGTACACCTCCCGAACTGTTTGTAAAGGTAGGTTGAGAGTGTTTGAAAAGAAATGTCATGTGTGTGTCTTTTGAACCGTCTTCGTCTTCTTGCGTGTGTGTTTGTGTGTCTTGGGTACAATTTGATGGAGGGAAGTCTACGTGAGAAATCTCTTGGATCTTGACGATATATATATATTATAAATTTTATAAATATATTATGAATATATGGTTATATATAAGTTTGAGTTAGGGGCTTTGCTCTGTATGCATCTTTCATTGGGTGTACTTAGGATGTATGTTGTACATGACTACCTGCGTATTAGTGGAGCTCTCTGCATGTGCTCTCATGTGTATTGAATCATGAGGATGAATAGTAATTATTTATAGTGAGGAGATAGAGTGATGATGATATCGGATTGAGGGAAAATGCGAGAGTGACACGTAAGTATGCATGCATGTAAGTAAAGGAAACAAGTGAGGAGTGAAAGTTTATAGATGATGATGAGGATGAGGATGAGGTTTGTGGTGTGCTTGGATAGACGTGATGATAAGACATTTTCCACGTGATTTTAAGTGTTTAGAGATAAGACGAGAATAATGGAAGACGACTTAGGAGACTAAAAGGGCTCTCTGTGCTGACGCCCGCATTTCTTCCCATTGTCAATTGATGATACTTGAGTTTGTGAGAGAGAGAGAGACGAGTATTTCTCAATAGATCCTCCACACGAGAAATTCATGAATTCAGCAATAAAATTTTCAATATTTGTCACCCTCATTTTTCCTCTTAAACAAGACTCTCTCCTTTGTGTACAGAAAAATCTCCCATCACTCTCTTCTCATGAGAGGAGGAGCACACGATCAGGTTCCCCTTAAAAAACTCTCTTGAAGCTTTCGAAGCTTGAAGATGAGTTTGGAGGTTGGAACTTTGGAACTTGCTTCCGACTTCCTTTCTCCTACGAACTCATCGTGGCGTCTCAAATTTCTACCCACAAGGATTTACGGTAATTTTTCTTTCGTCAAGAATTCTTCTGCTCCCACTAAACCCTCTCGTGTTTTTCCTTAAACTCAGCGATGCATTTAGTTTTTAATGAAAATCAAGCCGCAAGTCCGATTCGTCTTGGTACGTACCATAAAAAGAAATGAGTGTGAGGATGAGTTTTAAATGAAATATTATAATCACAGTTGTGACACTTGCTTTCATTAAAAACGATGTAATTTAGAATTTAGACTGCGAAGCACACAGAGAGACTCTTTCATGAGAAATCTTGTGTAGGAATGTGTCGTTTGCATTGTACGGGTGTTATGGGAGGAAATAGGCTTAGTAGCTTTCTTAATAAAATACTCAAGACATTTTGTGTGTGCGTGGAAACAGATTCATCACATAAAGAAGATAAAGAAGAAGAAGAAGAGTGAGAGTGAGAGGCGGATGTCGACGGAAGGGTTGTTTGCATTCTCGTCTTTCCTAAATATTCTGTGCCATCCTATTCTCAATTCTCAAGTGTTATGCAAATTATTAAACGAAGAAATTAAATCCAACGGGAGAAAATGAAGGTTTTTCGAGGAATCCTTGGAAATTAGAAGGACTCTGTGAGAATTTGGGTTGACCGAAATTTCCGATCCACACTCCTCTGAACTCTCTACAGACTACATCTAGACGAATAGACGCTTGAAGGCTGGAGATTGTGATTTTCATCTGGTGTTCGCAGAGTTGGGACTTTCGGAGTGAAAAGCCAGAATACCCGCTTATTTCTGCAGTTACACATACACGGTATCTTTAAATGTATTTAATCATCTGGGTGAGTTGCATTATCTGAGAGTGGATCACTTGACGTCTGAGTCGAGTCATTTTCTCGTTCCACACGAATACAACGAAGTTAAACACGGAAGGTCTATGAGTGAGAATTAAAGGCAACCACACCAATGATACATTTATAAGTTGTTTGAACTGTAAGCAACGCGACGAATGTGAAAAGGTTTTATGTAAAAACTCGTTGTCATCTGCGAATGACAGTTTTGGCTAGGAAAACTTTCATCCACTCTTCGTGCAGTCTCCTCCGCAAGCTTCGAATAAAACGAACATTTACAACACAAAGTATATAAGGTTCCAGTGGCAACTCGGAACTCGCATATTTGGAGTTTTAGAGGAGAGCTGGCGATGCGATGGAAGTCACAACGACAAACTCAAGAAGAACATATCAGAGGGAATCTCTGCGACGGCTGCTCTTGTAGGAATGAACTTCATTGTAAAAGACACCTTCAAATGAATAATCACTCCTTTCACACGCCATTCGTCCGTCGACGAGACGAGAGAGTCACTTTCGCAAGCCAACAGGGGGACCACAATGTACTTTCAGATGTTATTGATTTTTGTGTGTGACGTTCATAAAGTTAGTTCTCAAATATTATTCCCTGCATAAGCCCAGTTTGATTTTTGATTTTGCACACAAGAGAGAGAGAGAGAGAGAGAACTTTCATTCAAAAATTGAATAATAACTATTGCGTGAAACATTTAAGAAACGAGGAGAGACTGTGCGTGAGGTTGAGGGGATCGAGATAAAGACCAAGTCCCGTTCTTCTTGCTTTAATAACTATGAGTTAAGAGTGTAATTTGGTATGGAACTGCCACCGAAAATAAGTTGTCCATGTTAGCCTCATTACTCAGTTATAAATACTTCACAAAACATTTATCATCCACATGTCATAGTCATCCCCCAACATTCTCCGTGTTTGGAAGGACGTCAAACTAAACTGTACAGAAGCATTTGCGAGCAGTTGAGTTTCACTCTGCTGCTGAGAACATAATATTCGCTAAATGAAGGTGTTTCGCTTCACTGAGTGTTCAGCATGTGTTTGTGTGGAGAGCTTTTTAAACACAACTTCATATATTAATATATTAATATATATATATACTTGTATTAGAGCAGACTCGTTGCATGTTTAATACTTTCAAGTACAAGTCGTACTTTCATTTCCGGATCACTTTGTTGAATAACACACGTAGAATAATTTGAATATCCAATTAATGAAACCCTCGGTATTAATCTGAGATCTCAACAGCCTTCTTCTTCTTTCAAAATGTGTCACAACGAGCAGGAAGGCTGGAAATTTCCAGACATCCGCTTATCATTATTTTAATATGCAATGTTTAGAGTTTACTTGTAGACACACGAAATCGAGACAAGAACACAGAGGGCTGGGAAAAAAGCAGTAAAAGCGGACCTGAATTCTGATCACCGTGTAGACTTACAAACTTACAAGTATAAAATCACATAATTGTATCATTAGCACGTGTGCCTTCACCGGGTGTGAAACTTTGCAACATCACGACACACACACACACACACACACACACACACATACACACACACACACACACACATACACACACACACATACACACACGCTATTGTGCAAAACAAAACTGAGTCATTAATTATGTAGACATCTCAATTAAGCCGTATTTCTTTGACAGCTCTACGGACAACTGCAGACTAACTTGAGTGTGTTCTTCATAGGGAGATTAAGCTGAGATTTGAAATTGCATCGTATAGAATAGTTCAAGTATAGCCCAACTATAACAGTGTTACTACATCGTGCTTTAATTCAAATGGGAAATGATTGATACGATAATTCGGGGAATTACGTGAGATAACTTGCATCTCTGCAGATTTTTGTGACTCGGAGGGTATTCTTATTTAATCCATCAGATAGGATTCAAGTGGATGGACAATCTAATCGGAAAGACAAACTCTCTACTTTGTGGCTGTTTGCCTGAGGATGTGGTTGAAGGTGAAGGAAGACTATTGTATATACATTATAGAGTCATCCATACGGATGGTTGACGTTTAATCAGTAAACGTCTCTCAGAGACTGAAGTCAGTTTAGAAGAGGTCCTTCATCTTCTTCTAGTCGCTGTCAATGTGTCAACGGAGGCAGAAACCCGTGTATCCGGATTCGGTGAAAGGGAGACGTGGACATGTGCCCGAAGTCGAGGCAGGCTTATTTGCTATATGAGAAAGACGGAGCGATGGAGGGATTTGAAGAAGCCTGCATAATCCGAAACCACCAAAGTACCGGAAGAAATGACAAGAAGTCTGGGCTAATAATCGGGGACTCCGAAATTCCGAACTGCACTCGTGAAAAGAGATTAAGATGATTTAAAGGAGTTAATAAAAGTGGAAAAGTCTCTTTTCTCTCGTGTCCTCCAATCAGCCTCCTCCGGTCTCGTCTCTCGATCTCCTCACTTTTTTATTTGTGAACTCATTATGAAATCATGTTCAATTTTTGAGGTCCCACCTCCTCCATTGCCTCCTAATGAGAAACCATAAGTTTGAAACTTTTCTGTGTGGATCGTCACTAACGACGTGGGGTGGGTGAGGTGTCCGTAGGGTTAATGGGGTTTTAAAACGAGCTTCCCTTTCCTTCCTTTCGTGATAAGACGGGAGAGGTAATTAAGGTAATAATTAATCTACCTCACACATTCATGTCAATAAGCTGGAGCAACTTCTTCAGGACAAAATTAACTTTCACCCCTGATTTTCTCTCACCACCATTAGACTTATCTTGTACACATCTTTCACTTGGCATCTCTCTCCACTAATTCATCCACGTGTAATTTCCGTGTAATCCCACCTACACACACACAAACACACACGCGTTTATATTCATTCAGGATGGAAGTGAGGAAGTGAGGAACACTTAAAGAGTTGAAGGTGGGCCCTTCCTTCCGTATTCTGCTCCCAAATCTAACTTAACTTCCATTATCACCTTTGATGCTTAACACGAGACAAGAGGAGAAAACATATTCTTGCCTCAGAGTTCCCTAGCTTTCTCCACGCAACTTCTGACATCATCACCGAAAGATCGCTATACTCACTCGGAGTGCATGTGTGTATCTGCCGATATTCCTCCTTTCTCAGAAATATTCACAGACGTATCAAAAGTTTCAAAAGACAGATGGAAACCATTTGAGGCGTAATTTCTCAAAAGCCATCATGATGTTTCCTTCTTTCTCTCGTCTTGGATTACGCGGAGAAAGTTTCTGAGTAGGAATAAGTTTCTATAAAAAGAGGTTTTGTGATTAGGAGTCCTCTCTCTCTCTATCTGCCTTTCATGGATCTTCGTCGTCGTCGTTCTCGTTCTCGTCGTCGTCGTCGGTGGAAGTGGAGATTGAAGTAATAAACGGGAGCAATCAATCCCGCCTATCGATTTCCTATCGGTGTGGTTCAATAAAAGCACTCGTGGGTTCAATCGCTCCCCTCATTAATCCAGACTAAGGTGAAGCCCGTGACCTCCCCGATTCTTTGTCATTTGATTAAGACGAGAGAGGAGGAGAAGAATTCGGGGTCTCATAAGTCTGCCTTTTCTACGTACTCTCCTACCCGCTAATAACTACTAACTACCCGGTATGCAGAAGCACACTCACACTCACACTTACTTCGTGAAGCAAGTCGACTTTCTCCATAAAGTGAATTCACTTGACCCCTTACGGCTTTCTACTCCTGTTTTAATGCCACCACCAACTGCTCCTATATATTCTCCTATTCCTCCGACTTCTACTCACTAAAAAACTGCATACATGTACACCAAAACACACACAATAAAAAACGCTCATTCACAACACAACTCACAAGTAATTCGGCTTTTGGTGTTTAACTCAACTCTCCTTCGTTTCTACTGCGTGGGTTTCTCCTTTGGCTGGGCCTACCTTAACTTAATTCACAATGCTGTGTGAGCAGTCCCAATCTTAAAGTGCATCTGATTCATCCAATCTTCATCTCCGGCAATCTTCATCTAATCCTCTATAATCCGAGTATAAGTTACCCAGTCTGTAGCCTTGTGTAGATTTCGAATTCGAAATGAGATGAAATATTTCCGATGAGCGTGGAGGTCTTTAATAAAAATGTGGAAATGTCGATGATAGGCTGAGTGGAAGGAAGAAGTGAAAGCTTACTATTGAAAGTCCTTCAGATGAATTTAGTAGAAGGGTTAGTGGAGGTAAAAGAAATAAGGGCCGAAATGTATTTTCCGTGTGATCTGAAGATGAGAAAAGGTTGTGACGTTGTGACGTTGTGAGTGTCCCAGTCCTCTTCTGGCACACCCACAGCACAGCTTGAGTCATCCAGTCTGATATATAATGAGACTATGTAACTTTGTAGATAGAAATGGGCAGACTGTGTGTGTGTGTGTGTGTTCATTGTTAAGAGGCGAGAGCTATAGACTATAGACTATATAGACTATATAGACTACTAGATTATTGTAGGCATTTGAAACTCATCTAAAGATTGTGAGGAAACACAATAGAGTTTTTGTCATCCGTGTGCCGACCATGTGACACTTGACGAGAGAAACGAGAGCTTCACTCATCCTTCGCATCGCACAGGGTCTCCTTTCTTTTGGTCCCTTCATTTTGACTTGACGTCGAGTCTCGAGTCTGCTGCGATCTCCACGGCTGTGGTGACTCTTGAAATATGCGGAGTAAGACGAGAGAGAGAGATAGGCAGAAGCGAAAGTAAGAAGTTCCTTTGTGTGTCCCACATCTTCAAAGACTGAAAGAAGAAGAACTTTTCAATAGAGAATGGAAATAACTTTCTCCTCAACTAACTGGAAGGCTTGAACATTTTTCAATCCATTTTGTATGATGGCCCATGTTAGTTGGTTGGGAGGTTGGTTGGGAGAAAGTCGCAGTCACTCAATGAATCACCCAATAATATGTTACACAACTTTTATATTCGCATTATTGGTCTTTGTGTGTGTGTTCTCTTTTAATTAAATTATTCCTCGATGCATTATCTTGTCAAAAGGAAAGTTTCAATTTATTCTGTACACATATAAAAATATAATCCATTTCCCTCGAATGAAACTCTTCTGTGAGTAGTTGAGTAGACAATTTTATTTTGTTGTTGCTGCCCTTTCACCGAGTCAAAAGCTTTTTTTATACAATAATGAATGACGGAGGAAAGGTGAAAAATCAATGGGCTCTGACTTTGTGTGGTGGAAAGGAGAAGAAAGTCGTCCACCGTCAGCTGTCGTCACGTGGTGGTCGTGTCTTATTGCAAATTTTTAACGTTGAAGTCTTAAGAAGAAGAAGAAGAATGAAGAAGACTTTCTTGAGGAATGGAATTCCCAGGAACCTCAGAGAGTGGAGCTGTCTTTTGTGTCTCCGTGTGTAATTACAACACAAGTCAACCTGTCTCATATCTCCCTTATTCAATTCCCTACTTCTCTTCGTCGTGGTGTACTTTCTTTATTGTACCTCAATTGGTTGTCCCAAAGTTTCACTTTTCCTTCCCGCAGTGGCAGTACACCACAAATGCAAACGACACTCGTATATTTTAACAAAGGGCAAATTTTTAATTAAAATAAGTACGCTACACCTACTCAAATAATTTCCCTAGTCGTTATGTAACCCATTTTAGTTGGGAGAGAGCCATAAATCTGTTATACACACACACACACACACACACAGGAGGATCCCTGGTTATCGAGTAACTTTGGGAAATTCTACAAGGACAAAGTGCACCAATTAATTCTCACTCCAACATCAATCCCCGTTCATTCTAGTGAGGATTCTAGATTCTAGATAGCAGATATCTGTACTATTTTGGTAGGTACTAGGTACACAAGAGGAAGGGAAATAAAGGCACGTGGTTTTAGGCTGGTTGGAACTCAGGTATATACAATAATAAAGTTGGCTGTGGAACCGAGTAAAGACTACCGCACAGTGATTTGCAATCATAATTCATTTCCAGTTTAAAGACCTCCTGGATCTGATGTGAAAGAATTGGTTTGAACGACCATTTCATTTTGAAGAAAGCTTAAGATCTGCAGCGAAAGAGAGAGAGAGAGAGAGGAACTGGGAAGAAGGTATACCGAAGATGTAATGCATCTCTCTTATGTATAGAGAGACAGTCGTGCTCTTAAGACAGATTCCTTATTTCCACAATGAATCTACGGAGAAGAAGAAGTAGAAGAAGAAGACGAAGAAGTAGTTTGTTTCTCGTGAACCGGGCCAAAACACCGAGTTCACTGAAGCTTACAGAGATCCTGGCCTCACAACAAACTCCAGTTAAGGAAGTCAAGAAAGTTTTACTGTCCTTAGAGGTTGGACTTCGGCTACAACTCAAGCCACACTACTTCTTTCGCTCCCAGACACAAGGCAATTTCTCCATGCTCCTCCAAAACTTTCTCTCTCTCTTCCGACTTATCTTAATGCAAGCATACACAGTCACTACGTGCTTCTACTTTATCATACCAACGTAAATACATTTAAAGGTGAACTGCAGATGAAAAGTTAGCTTTAAAAGTCCCAACTGCGTTCATTACACAGCTCTCTCACTCCGTACAGCTTTAATATTTGCACTCTTCCGTGAATATATATCTCCCCATCACTCAGCATGATGAAAAAGTAGCCAATTTATGGCGAGTGCTGCTGCTGCTCCTACATTTTTCACTGATAAACAGACCCAGTAGATTTACACTTGAAGGCCGGTTATTATGGAGCCTTCCTTCAAATAATTATGCTCATGATCTATTCCACAACATGCAACTACACTTGGAGACTTAAGTGATCATTAAGCATATTAGAGGGGAGAATAGAAGGGGAGAGAGCAAAAGGAAGTTTAAGGAAATGGAGAGTCTGAAGAGTATAGTCTAAAGAGTCTCCAATACAAATAATTTATTAACAGAGGTTAATTGTGTTGGTGGTGTAATTTTTAGAAAAGGAAAGTCCGTTTAAAAATGGATGTAATGGATGGAAATTTTGCCTCCTTAATTTGGGTAGAACTGTGTGAAGGCATAAATAATGCAGAGTGAAAGAAGGTCGGTGTATAGTATAGCATTTGTATTTGCGTACAGTGGGAATAAGAAGTGGATGAGTGCATTGCAACTGAAGCTTACTCTGATGGCAAGTTCCTTTGCTGGTGAGGTTCGCAATTATTGGGCTGTTCGTCCGTACGAGAAGATGTCTTTAATCGCCGTGACATTTATTCCAGATTCTTCAGAGACATTTGTCAGCCAGGGATCTTTCTCCTGGGAAATATTGACAAGAACGGCGAGGCTCAAATGAACCATGTCATTTCTATAAAACTTTGGTAAGGATGAGTTTGACAAGCATTGAATCTTGTGGGAGGTGGAATAGGTTCCACAAATGCAACCCTCCTTGCGCCTTCCTTCCTTATTCCTTACCGTTCCTCCAAATGGCCGGGTCTCACAAGAACTTGGGCATTTCAGGTCAAACAACGATCTCCCGTGTTTCCCTGAATAGCATTCGACTTTAAGCGTCGGACTGCTGCCTTTCTCTTTCTCTTTCTCGTCTACTAAAACTATACAATCCGTTTGGACGTATTAATGCATGAATGTGTAACTCCTCGCTCTGTCTTTATCTTGTGAGGAACTTTTTCTAACTCCTTTCCTCGTGTGTGTGTGTGTGTGTGTGTAAACAATGGAATATCCTGTCCGGGGGTAATATTCCTGGTTGTGTGCCTCTGTGCCTGTCTTTCCTCTCCCAACAACCCAGGAACCAAGTTGAGAAAGTCCATCCATTTTATTTGCCTTTGTTGTTTTCCTCCAGTCTTATTCTGTGTATGTAGACAATGTAGATATGTGTGTGTGTGTGTGAGCTCCATTTTACTTTCTCTCATCATTCTCCACATTCTATATATATACCCTTTCCCATATAAATATATAACTATATATAAGTATACTTTTGGGGCCTTATTCTTTAGCCCAAATCTTCCCAAATTGGAACCCCCTCTATCTCTCTCTCTCTCTCTGCATCCGTAAGACAGAGACAAATATTGAAATTTCCTCTCTTCGTTTCCCAGTCGTCTAGAATCTAGAGGAGTCTAGTCTCGAATGCCAATATTTATTTACGTAACATATTAGAATGCATACCGTCTCCGAGTAAAATTATATATCAGTATTCTATCGAAGAACCACTCAAAAATCATGAACAAACATACAAAGCAACAAACCTCCGTGACCCACCCAACACTTTATCGGTCAATACGGACAACGGACTCCTCACTCACTACACAATCATCGTGGGAATCATCAGCCATCCCCGTTTATACGCATTTGATCATTCCTGTTTATCGGTTCTTCTTCCAGGCTATTCCAGACACACACACATACGTTGTACGTAATAGTCCCGTAGAACTGCTGCCGGGGAGAGAGGTCCTGCTTCGGAATTCGGAGGGATCGAATGGGATGCATATATTCCAAATGGGTCGGTAGGTGTGTGACACGAGTATCAATCTGTGAGAGAGATGCAACTGAGAGGACAAGGAAAAATTGGTCTTCGTCCAGAGAGAGGAAAGTTTCCATTTGGAGTTTGTAAAGAAGCTTCGATTTCCACGTCGTCTTCAGTCGAGCTGCGTTGTCTGTAGGCTGCTATGCTGGACGTCTGGAGTGAATGAATGTAAAGGAGGAAAGATCGAGACGACCACCTCCTTCTCAGCTTCTTCAACTCTCTCTCCATCAGAATGATAAGTTTTTTGCGTTAACTTTCCCGTAGGAATGTGAGTGATGTGCTATTTATACATCTTAATTCATCACAGTCACCACGACGACACATACGAGAGGTGGATGAATGAGTCGAGAAGTGTGTCAATATAAAACGCAATGTTTCTAGCCCCTCTTCAATTCATCCCTCTGACAGATCCTCTCTCCTCCTCGTTGGGCTTTGATCTCTAAATAGCCATCATTCCTTTCACTTTCCTCTCTTCTTTTTCTTCTTCTTCTTCTTCTTCTTCTCAACATCATTTGTCCTTGATTAATTCTCTCCCCAACAACTTAACTCCATTACAACAGAGTCCCTATATATTTATACTTTCCTCAGACTTACTCCTCTCGCAGCCACAATATATATATATATCGCCCCTCTGCTTCCTATAATATCTTCTCTTCTCTCTTCACAACTTCACACCTACTCAGTCAGCATTTTCTACCCAGCAGATGACTAATTCTTATTAACTGGAGGCCGAGGATGATGATGTGAGGTGGTAATGAACAATTACTTTCACATCATAATGGTAATAGGATGCACAAATGGAGTGTACACACTATATACTTTCTACTGCTCTCGGTTGAGATATATGGAGAGTGGTGGAGTGCTGAGGAAGGAGATACATAAAACATGGAGTATAATATGGAGGTTATATATATACTAACTATAAGAGGTTATGAAGGAGACACTCCTCAGGCTGTCGTGTGTGAAAGAAAGTGTAATTTCTCTGTAGGAGACAGGGAGGCAGGCGTTATTGAGGCATTTTGATGATAATGCACCGGTGAAAGTGCTCTTGTCCATTGATTTAAACATGTGAAAGAAGTGGGAAAGTTTTTGTGAATTTGGGGAGTATTAATGGGCGTGTATGGTTTCTCCAGTGTTCTTAAGAAGGGAGAGACAGAGACTACTGGAAGTTTTTGGCAAAGCGAACACTTCTCATCTCTCCCGTATCTCTGTGTATCTCTCATCATCAGATATTTTGATGGGTAGTAGAGAGAGATCCCTGAACGCTTGAACTGTGAATGTGATACACTCGAAGGTACTCGAAGGAAAGTTCGTTGTCGCAGCCTGGGAAGGTATTGCAGTGTACCTCTTTTGCTTCCTCAGCTCTTTTGTTCTTTTAATTTTACTCACAGACTCCCGAGCTCCTCTTCTTCTTCTTCTTCTTCGTCTTCTTGAGATATGAATGGATTTGGGGAGTGAAGAGATATACGGAAAAGAGAAAGGAGGCTAAACCCGAGTTGTCACACTTGAATGAGCTCTGCATCTCCTTCTTCTTCGCCTATGGAATGAGATTCACTCTCTACTTTTAGCTTAAAACCTCGTCCCCTTACTTTCTCTCTCTCTCTCTCTCTCTGTGTGTGTGCAATCCATTAGAATTTTTCAAATAAACTTTGCATTCTTCTGGGCAAAGGAGAAGACTGCGGAGGATGGAAAGGTGAAAGTGGAATGGGGCAGAAAAAGTAGTGAGAAAGAAGATATTAGAGGAAAAATTGTTCTTATTTTGGGAAATGGAGGAACTTTTTTAGGAGGAAGAAGGATGAAGGGAATTGGATGAAGGCTGACACTGCGAATAGCACAACTTTAAATGTAGCGATTATGCACACACAAAAGTCTCTTTATAGTTTCACGTCGTCTGTGTGTGTGTGTGTGTGTGTGTGTACACAAAAATGTGGGCACAGTTGAGTTAGGAAATGTTGGATGTTGGCAGGAGATATTTCCAATACAACTTTGGTCCTCTATCTATCTATCTCTCTCTCTCTCTCTAAATGGTAAATCTTTCTTCCTGTGCTTTAAAAAGTTTTTAAACACAAAATACATCTTTATTTATTTGGAATCCTCACGCTCCACAATTTCCTTTGGTTGATAAATCTCTCTATTTTTTCTTCTTTAGTGGAGAAGAGTGCCTTGGCAGTAACGAGAGTAAAGAGAGAGAGGAAAGAAATCGGAAAACACGTCTGGGGACACACACACACAAACACACACACACACACACACACACACACACGTATAGAGAGATTCATTGATATTCTCAAACGTGTAAAATGAGGTCTTTACTTTCTCCACCATTCCCACCACCACCACCGCTGGTGTACACAGTACACAAGAAGTCTACGTCAAAGACATAATAATATTTTCAACAGGCACACGGCTACTTAAGCAAGAGGAAGAACAAATATGCAAAATGCAACTACTTAAAGGACACACATGCAGAGGAGATCATAAGACGGGGTAAGATGACACACACACACATACACACACACACACACAGAAATACAGAATTGGTTTGTAGGCGATAATGGCACATGTAGTGTTGTTGTGTGAATTAGTTGATAGTTGTAGTTTGAATGTTAGTTGGAGAGTGTGGATGGATGGAGGGAGGAGGTGGAAAGCGATAATATTTAATGGAGGGCAACCTCAGCGTGTGTGTGGACTAACCTTTGGGGAAGAGCGGTTGGGAATTCATGTGAAATGGATGAAAATAGGGAATAATCTATTGTGAGCGTTGGTGGAAGTAAAAATAAAAGGGTGTAGGTATTTAGGAATGGATAGATAGAGCAGGGTGGTGTAATTCTGTGCTAGTCATTAAGGAAGCTGGAGAGCTGGAGAGCTGGAGAGCTGGAGAGCTGGAGAGCTGGAGAAGTGAAAGTAAAGGAAGGAGTGTTTGAGGAGGCAAGTAATAATAAGGAGGTAGTCTGGTTGGAGTTTAGCTTGAGTGTTGGCACGTTTACTCTAAATCCGACCCGCTGGGCATTCTTCACCTCCGAAACTCCGAACACTTTCTTCGACCGGGTTTTTCACTTTCTCCGCTCCACCTTAACGTTGTCTTTGATCCTGGAGCTTCAAGTCCGTTCTCAGTCTTTACTTCTTTACTCCGCAGACATTTATGGGAGGATGGATAGACCCCTACTTCATAAAAGTGGTCTTCGATAAACGTAAATGAACTGTCCAGGAGGAGTGTTCAGATTTTCCACACTGAAATTAGATTTCGCTCTTTTTATTATTAGTTTCTTCCTGTGAACGGAGAGGAGTTTCCTTCTTCGTCATCCGATGAGAAGATGCTGCACCTCAGGGAGTAAGTACCCTGCACAACTTCATATAGATAATAAGAATATGCCTACGTATATATATGTATGTACGGGGAGTAAAAGAATATTATTACAAGAACTTTTGTTTGTCGGACTCCCCACACATCTTGCATTGAAGGCAGTCCTCCTTCTACTTTCAGAACAGAATGGAAGAGCCTTAATATTATTACAGGGGCACTCATTTATATTGGAGGAAGAAGAAGATCGAGACTGTTGGGAGTTGTGGGACTGCAGGGACATTTGTCAGATTGGGTTGGGCCATTATTGGCAGCGTGTAGGCAAAATGCCAAATAAATTCATCATTTGTCACTCACGGTGGTCAGAGATATCGTGCGTCTCTCTCTACTGCTGCTAATACTCTCCCATTTAAGATTTATTTAAGAGACAGGTAGACTACGAGACTATCTTCTTCCTCTACGCGCTGTCACTACTCCCAATTAGTTCAGACATCGACCAGAAATCACTACTGAAGGTTTAAACGATGGTCATCTCCTGCCATATGTGAGCCACCTTCGACCTTCTTCAATAAACTACCACCACACGACTATAATATTATATAGCTTACACTCCTTCTAGATACTATAGATTGTAGATTGTAGACTGTAGACTATTCCCACTCCAATCTCTTTCTTATTCCTTCTCTGTAGCTCTGAACATCAAAGTTAACTTGGAACTAGAGGAAGAAGAGAAAGGAAAAAGTGAGACTTCATTTCGGGAGGCATTAAGTGGAACTCCCACAAACACACACAAACACATACTCGACGTGTGTGTGTGTTTATAGTGGTTGTGGGTTTCTCAGAAGGAATTCCCAATTACCCGTTTCTTATTAGAAGGTTATTGGGTTTTTGAGTGAATCTATCGGGACATCATAATAATATATTTTATATCTCTCATCGTGAGAACTTGAGTTTAATTTGGTTGGGACTGCTGACAAATAAGAAGGAGATCGAGAGAGAGATAGAAGTGAGGTGAGTGAATTGCTGATAGGATTGGATTTTGGATTAGTGGAGAGAGAGAGAGAGAGAGGGATGAGGTAGTTTTGTTTGGAGTTGATGGGAGTAACGAAGGAGGATGATCCACGGGACTTTTCTTGAGAAAGAAAGGAAGAAAGTTGAAGACAAGAAGATGAGGAGACGGGTAGTGTTGAGGAATGAGGAGGTATTGAAAAAGATATTTATTATTACGTCGGTGGTGGTGAGGCGGGTGAGCCTTCAGGAAAGATGAGTCTCTCTCGATCGTCTTACAGTTCTTTCTTACTTTCACCAGGTATCTATTTCTCCTTTTTTGTGGCTTTCGTGTGCCTGGTTCTCTCCTTCGGATGGATGATGATCAGTTTTGGTTGTGGTGATATATAGATATAGATAGATATAGATATAGATGTGTAGATGTATAAGGTGAGGTTGTTGGTTTTGGAAATTGGAAGGTACTTGGAAGTTGGAAGGGGGAGCAGGCGGACTTGAAAGAGGCGGAGTGGAGACTTGTGTCTCTCTTGACTCTAACGGTCTTCTGGTTGTGACACCCAGAATTATTACGTGCGAGTCCTCCCTTTGTTTTCCCCATTAGAAGACCACGGACTTTTAACGATTTCCATAAATCATCACTCTGTCTGCATTACAGTTTCCTCAATGGAGAGTGCAAAAATTGTGTGTCTGCCTTCTTTCTCCCTCGACCACCACCATCATCAGCCTAACTGCTTAATGATGATTTTATGAGTGGCTGCGAGCAATTCAAAACTTGGATGATGGCGATGGAAATGATGATGGGAATTATTTAGCCTCGAAATAATAAGCATTTATGTCATTTGGAATTCACTGGGCTGTGAGGAGAAGAAGGAGAAAGTTCCCGTCACCATCTTCAACACACACACAGTTCCTCTCTCTCTCTCTCTCGAGTCTTTCTTAATTCCTAAGTCTTCGTCTTCGTCTGTTTCCCAAGTTGTTGCAACAGAAGAACGGAAGACGAACGGATTCTATTGTTTCATTGGAGGAAAACAAAGTCAACTAATCTCATCCTCATTTAACTTTTACGTATAAATAAGCCGTCGTCTCTGTATATAGATAAGTATATATACATTCATATAAATATATATAGGAGAGGACTTCTTAGGTGGATGCCTAGGAGTCTTTAGAAATACGCCCCGTATTATTATCTCCCTTTATTTCATGCTCCTTAACCCATTTGTCCTTATTGCATTCTCTCGTCCCTTGTCTTCCAGACTAATAATTCATACGAACTAATGATACTCTCCATTCCTTTTATCCTGCACAAAACACAACCACGCGATGTACATCTTCATGGACACAACGAACAGAGCCAGTCTCTCTCAGCTTTCTCTCTTTACCTTATATTCCTCCTCCGTAGTAAATTGCGCGACTACCTTGTCCCATTAATAATGTCAAGTATTTCTGAGTGCCCACCGTCGTTGGACATTCAGAGCGAACCAGCCAACTACACTTCCAACGGAAGAAGAAGCCGACCAAGTAGGCAGCTCTGCAATAGCTTCCAGATTCCTCTCCCGTCGTCTTAATGCATCCTCGAAAGTTTAGGAAAGGAGAAGGTATGCGGGTGGCTATACATTTGGCGTAGGAATGGCTGCTGGAAGTATGAAATGAAAACGACCCACTCATATCCCAAAGGATATCATTGTGGGGAAAATATTTCTGAAATATAGAGACCCACTCTGTGTGTGTGTGTGTGTGTGTGTGTGTCATTTCCAGACACACACCACCACTCCGACTATAAAAGACTTTTCTCCAATACTTTCACCCGAGGAAGGAGAGAGAAGCCTCGGTCTTCATATTTTCCTCAACTTCTTACTTTCCCATCTCTAAAGTTATCTTAAAGGACAGTAGCCAACCGATTGGCGATATCTACACACACATTTTTCCATTCAGCAGATATTAATCTTTTGACTGAGCCAACTCCTGGAGACTGGAGACTCTGGAGGAGAGAGAAGGATCGGAGCACACGACACATACGAGTCAATAGTTGTGTTCGTTGTTGCCTCACTTCAATCTCATCCCTGACACCCACTTTCTCTCGAAGAAACTGAGAGAGTTACTTTTTCAGAAACGTCGTCTCTAATAAAAACCCACCTTGTTTCCCGTAGGGACAACAACACACAACGAACATGTTCTTTGGTGGCAGCATGTAACCTTGTAGGAGAAAAATTGACTGAAATCAAGATAGCGGAAAAGCAGGAGAGCTGCAGTGGGAAGAAGAATTAAGTTCCTCCGAGAATCACCAACACGACAATACTTTTTGCTTTAATTTTCGTCTGTTTTGTGGAATTTCTCATTTTTCACACACGTACACCCAGCCATAAGGGATAAGAGATAATTACTAAGGGGGGGGGGTGTGTGTGTGTGTTCAGACGGTTGTTTAATCCGCAATCTTGAGTCCCGTGTGGGTGTGATTTTGGAATGAAAGGCAGAGATGTGTGGTACGCAGCGATAGACAATTAAGCCTGAGAGAGATAGACTATGGATGGATGGATGGATGGATGGAAGAAGGAGGAGTGGGGATTATTATTATTATAAGGCAGATTCGAGAGTTGAACAGTTGAACTCGTCACGATCATTAGATGAGTTTAATTGGAATAATATAATAATAATACGTAGTTGGTTATGTGTTGGGTGGGATGAGAAAGTTGCGGATGATGGAAATGGGGGTTGTAAAGAATGGCACTCTATTAGGCCCTGCGCCAGGCCATTCTACAAACCTTCCTTGTTTTACTCCAACTAGATAAGAATGAGTATGGCAAATGGGGCCTTCAATGGGCTTCGCAGCATCAATTGGAATATAACAAAAGAGTCATGATCACATGATGACTGAATGATAAGATCCGAATGGGAAAGTGGTCTACATAAATCTTAAGACTGCGAACTCATAAGGCTGTAGAGCGAGCTGAGTCGTCCACAAAACTCAAATGCCACAGCAGATTACTTACACTCAAAGACTCATCTCTTATCATCGTTGGGTAGATTGACGGCCGAGACGCTTTCTCCTCTCAGAAGAAGAAGAAGGTAGCAAGGAGGAGATGCCAATAAGCTTCCCATATTCACTTCAACTCGGAATGTATAAAAGTGACCACCACGAGTCCTTCGTCACAGTGCTTAATAATGGAGATAGAGATAGAGATAGAGATAGATAGAGAAAGAGAGGAAGGGATTATAGGAGGGACTAGAGGTGCAGTTGGTATTGTGGTCGTATTGAATGAAGGGACATTCCACCGGGAGGAGCTTCTTCTTCTCTGGAGGCTCCGCAGTTTTCGTATGCATTCCTTCTGGATGATTTCACGGGGAGAATAAGCGTAGAATTACAATGACGTCATTGGAGTTGGGAGTGAAGATGGGATTCGTGGGAACCCAAGGGCTATGCTATATGAAATGATGGGAGTGGGAGAAAGCCGAAGGATGGGAGAAAGAAGAATAAGGTCGGTGTTAGGAGATCGAGCGACTGTGTAACGATTTCGGGACTGGTGGAAGTGCGAAATGCTCCACTTGCACTTGTTTTTACAGCCAAGGAAAGGAGAGAAAGCCTTAAAGCCTTTGGAGGAGACAGTGGGAAAGATATGTGCGGACTACAAAGATCCATCCGGGATTGCGAAAACAAAAGTTGGTGGGCCTCTTGAATCTCTCATCCACCACTTTGGTGAAAGCCTTCCTTCGTAAACGGGCCGTGTTTCTACCCTCCATGATGATGATGCCGTCTTTCTTGTCCCTCACTCCGAAGTCTGAAGAAGTCTGAAGAAGTCTGAAGAAGCCTGAAGAAGCCTGTGTGGTGTGGATGATGAAGGAGAGATGATAGAAGTCAACAGAAAATAAGTGGAACTCTCGGAAATTGATTCCTTTACGACTCCTTCCTTCTTCTGTTTCAATCAATTATGTCCTCTCTCTC
Source organism: Isotomurus palustris (assembly GCA_034696625.1). Taxonomy (NCBI): domain Eukaryota; kingdom Metazoa; phylum Arthropoda; class Collembola; order Entomobryomorpha; family Isotomidae; genus Isotomurus; species Isotomurus palustris. Next base: position 45,592 of record JAQGAD010000061.1, on the reverse strand, counting down.
TCTCTCTATCCCACTTATCAATCTTCTCAATAGCTCCTTACTACCCACCAGGTAATTAAATCCAGCTGTAAATTAAATGTCAACCATCTGAAGAAGACTGGGAGAAGAAGACCTCCTTCCTACACATCCTCAGAGCTCCTTTCTTAATCTCCTCAGTTGGTTGTATCATCTACACTTAAACTATATCATATATATATACGGCATTACTTTACTTTACATTACTGACGGGCTCTCTCATCCCATTCTATTATCCCTGCTGCACTTTCCCCAACCTTTCATCTCGTCCCGCAGTCCTCCGAAAGGATCCCTCCTGCCAATTTCTTGATTGAAAAACTTGTAACTTATCAAATAGAATGAATGAGGTAACTGGTGTGTGTGTGGTGCTCTCGGTATGTCGCAATAAATCCACAGAGAGAGAGGACAAACAGACCTTTGGTTTTGGGAACACGTGACTACCCGATTCTTGATGAGGTCTCAGATTAATTTATGTGATGGGAATGAGTCAGAGCCTGTCGTTAGTAATCGCGTGGAAAGCTAAAAGTCTTAAAGGTCAAGGGCTGACATTATCACCAGAGAGCTGATGAGAGTGTTCGTCTTGGATTCGTGAGGATGATGCAAAGTTTTGAGATGAACTGCAGATAAAGAGAAGCAAGTGAGGAAGGAGTTGTATAGTATGAGTCAAGATTCTCAAGATTTCAAGGTTGAAGGTGAAAGTGACTCTGTAGGCTGGGATATGGAGATTCTTGGGTCCCTTCAGACTCTTCAGTTTTGGTCCAAGTGAGACCAAAAGGATGGAGTAGAGATGAACGCTTATGATGAACATTATGCGTACACAGGGTTAGGAGAGAGATATGAAAGTTTCGGAGGAATGGAAGGGAGGAGACGGGAGCGACAGGGTCGATCTATTTTAATTTGAAGAAGTTGGACGATAAACTTTGTCTGGTGTCACAGGAGACTCTGGATTTGATCAAATATTGTTGTCACAATCTACTCTCATAACTCTCTCCGAGTAATACATCCTCGGAGAAAGAAAACTTACTTTGGATTTTCCTCGGGATTTTCCTCAGGATTTTCCTTCGGATTTTACTTTGCCTCCAGCCCAAGTCAATATGCGTACACTGGCAACATTAAGTGGAGAAGGTGCAGAATTCCTTATTGGAGAACACTTGGAGGATGCGACTACAAAGACGGAGACTGGCTACTATGGATGAGATTGTATTGTTGACAAGTCTTCTATCAAGTTCCAATTTTTCTTGGAGAAAAGAGTGACACCATTCACGTCATCGCGTCTCCTGAATTTATCTTAGCTAATGCAGTCGCTGCTCCAGTTGACAGCCAACGGTAGTCGTGGGTGGATCCTGAGAAAGGAAATAAAGTGAAGAGACTTGTTAAGTTAAAGCATTTATTAGGTTTCCATCCTGTTCAACCTACTCGGATGAACAAATATAAATAATAAATCATGAGTAAACTCCGGGTTCGTTTTTAAGAGTATAGAGATCAAATTGTAGATTTTAAAATAAATGAATAGTTCTACAGGTATGTAGGTACATTACTCATGTATTATATATAATATATATATATATATATATTTTATAATCTATGTGTCCTTCAATCTCCAAGCATAACCCTCACAAATAATTACATTATGTGTACTCATTCAAATTCACTCTACTATAACGGCACAACTTTTGAATGAGTTATTGGCTTTGGAAAACAAAACTAACGTTGAAGGCTCATCATTAAGTACCCAAATAATACGTTTCTGTCAGTTACATTTGTGCATACACGATACTTATATAACATACTCAACAAGTATATGCTGTAACAATATATATTTAGAATTAAACACTTTATTTGCGTACGCATTATGACATTTAATTACAAGTAGAACATGAACTTAAACAGTTTACAGTTACAAGTTGCTGCTGCTGGTACGTGTCAATAATACATTGTGTTGATGTTACGCTATCGACATTTATGAGAATAACATAAATTTATATATATAGATTTATATATATATATATATATATTGTAGCAAGAGAGGAGTATCGAGTGATGAAATGAATTAATTTCATTGAGGACTCCACAGCAGCCTTCTTGAACATTAATTCGAAGAGAACAATAGTTAGGTAGACTTTGTGTGTACAATGTGCGAAAATACTTGAATATTCCAATAAAGTTTTCTTTGTCATAGAATATTTGTCATATTACATTTATGATAATAGTATGTCTTAGAATATTTTTAGCATATACTCTCTGTCGTCTCTCCAAACTTTCTCCACTGGTACAAATTAATTTTCTTTCTGATTGCCTTCTATCAGACACTTTTCATGTTTCAGTACTGTACTGGAAGGCGGTCACTTGATCCAGCACTGCACTCAGCTCACAGTTGGGACTCACCGGTCCAAGTGGGGGAGCTGCTAAATGAGCTCCGGCATCGGGTGAAATTTGAAGCAACGGGGATGTCTCTCCAAGGCCACTTCCACCGGTCAGCCCTCCATTCGTTACACTTTCAATCAGGTCAAACGAGTCTTGAGGGTCCCATGATCCAATATTTCTTGTACTCTGTTCAAGACACACACACACAATTTTCAGTAAATCAATCCATTATTCATATGGAAATCTCAATCGTCGTCCACACGCAGAAATACTCTGCTGAGAGACAACACATTACAAGAACACACATCCTTCACAATGCTCCTGTTGGCTTTCAATTTAACATAACAGACATCTGAATCACAAGCTGTGACTCAAGTAGAGACAATTTTATGGTTTTAATGTTCCTAACTGACTTAAATAATGGAAATAAAAGACGGAGCCAACAATCTCAGAGACAATTCTCCCAGCAAAAACATTACTCGTGATCTACAGAATACATTCGAAAACTCACCTGAAGAGCGTATTGCAATAAACTGCGATCAGACACTTGTGACCAATCTCCTTTCGTAAGAGCTTGTTCAATGGGGTCTAACTGATTCGAGTGGACGTAATTTGCACTTCCGGGGTTAGACATTGGCTGCATTGGATGCTGCTGTTGAGGTTGAGATGAGTGACCGGGGTACATTGGGGGTGGCTTAGTTTCGATATGCATATAATCTGTCATTTCATGAGGTTGAGATGTTGAAAATTGGGAGTCGAATAGTACACTTCCTGGAGCAACTGTACTCATGTAATTGATATTTGGCGGTTGACCATGGGAGTTGGGGTGCTGCTGTTGCTGCGATTGTTGCTGTTGCTGCTGTTGTTGTTGTTGCTGCTGTTGGGACTGTTGTATAGAAGTTTGAGAATGAATTGGTGGCGGTGGTGCTGGTACACTAATTTGTGTCATCGAACTGACAGAAGGAGGGTTGTTTAAGTGGTTAGGGACAGAGTTTGGAATCGAATTGCTAAGCGTCGATTGGCTGGTTGGGGTTGAGGTGGGGGTCGCATTTGTTGGCTTATTTGCATTTGTATTCCTATTTCGATTCGTGTTCGTTTTCTGAGTCTCTTCTGCATAGGTTTTCTTCCAAGTACTTATGTATCCCTTCATCTTGTCCAAAATAAAGTCTGGAACTCGAAATCCTTTAATGTCATCGTAGTTTATGGTCACATTTAGTCTGAAAATGTTTAATTCGAATTAATTCTTAACAGATTGTTCATCATCACTCAATATTACTTGGTAGTTCATCACTCACTTGTTGTCTTTTGCTAATTTTTCTATGTCTTCCAGTAGCATTATGTAGGCACGTCCACCAGTTGCAGGCATTAGCTTATTCTTTGATAACCACTCTTTGTCATCAGAATCGCTTGCATACTTGAATAACCCTGGGTGCTTTACATACAAACGGCCCCTTGTTTGAGCAAACCCAAGGGCTTTATTTGCTCTGCAAAGAAAATTTGCATTTAAGTTTTTATTTAACTGAGCCAACCGCCATCAGAAGCACAAAGAATAATTCTTACTTGGCTCCCATTATGAACATAGTTTCTGTGGTCAACTTGGTCGTGTCCCACATTGCTACATGTTTTCTGGACGGTCCGGACGGCTTTTTAGGTTTCGAGGGCGACGAGTTGTTGTTACTACTGGTACTGTTCGAGTTGTTGGTGCCACTGTTTTCTGAAGAAGTTGAAGCACTCGTTCCATTGCTGGACTTGTTCCCCGACTTCTTCACCTTTTTACTGGCACTGGACATACAGCTAGCCTCAGAATCCGTATCAGACTCTCTTTTTACCCCAAAAGAAGGGCTCTGAAAAAGTAAGACAACAATAGTAAGTTCACTGACAAAGAACCTGAAGTCTTATCTCAGAAAATTAAGCCTACTTACGGTTAAAGGCAATTTGACACTCTCAACCGGGTTGTTTGGGGGATTGGGGGTCTGTGACTGTTGAGTATGGACAGAAGAAACTTGGACGTTGTAAGGCTGCTCAGACTCATTGTTCGAGGAGTCGATTGCACTTGAATTGGTATTGCCAACTGATGACGGAGAAGTAGACGATGCATTAGTATACACCGGGTACATCCGTTTAGCCTCTTCTAAAATCTGTCGACACATGTTTGTTACATGGTCATCAGTCACGGACTCTGGTCCAAGGTTATTCCGAATGTTTTCAATTCCAGGTTTGAAAAATATCTACAAGATCATTTAAATTTCGTTCGATTACAAAGGCACATTATTACCATATGATATTTACATCCGTCCAGGTCTTTCTATTAAAAACAACTACAAAACTTTCACTTACATCGATATACTTTGAAATAACAGCCTGTATTTCTTGGTTAATATTTCTCTGAATATTCTGACGAAGGAGATCAAGGGACTTGGCAGCTGTGGTATACGACATGGACGCTTTAGATGAGCTTGACCCAGCTGCAGACTTACTAACCGGAGGTTTTAACACGCTCAAATTGTACTGACGCATATTGAATGGGCTCTGCACAAACCACAACAAACAATAAATTAGTCATCATTCCCTGTCCATCTCCCTCACATTTGTAAGGCTAGCCGTTCTTCGTTCATGAACTTACATTGTGCATTGTCACTCATGAGAAGGAAGTGAAGGGACTCCTCTATTCCAACGACATTGCAATCTCTATAGATCTTGTTGTTGTTGCAACGACCTTGTACTTCCGATGACTTATTTGAATCGCTGACGTCCTGGTCACAATCATTGTGTACACTGAGACCAGGGACCAAAACGACGACGACCGCGACGACCACCAATAACTGGATAAGAACAAAAAAGCCACCGATCACCACTGTCACCTCCACCACGACCATAAGCGCATCCAGGTCGTTTTTGAAGTTGACGTACGTCCCAGGGAGGCAGGTGAAAAGGAGTGACGTTGGCGTGGCGTGCCGACAGAATGAAGACGGAGGAGAGTCGTCGACGGAGGAGGACGGAGGCACCCCCAGCAGCACAGGCTTTCCACTTTAGTGGGGCTATTTTGAATCTCCTCTCTCACTCACTCACACACACACACTGTTTGTTGTTGTTGAGAGCAACTACTCTCACGGATTGGCCGCGCGGACTCCACTCCTCTCTCACCTGACCCCAAGCCCGCCAACTCCCCCATTCAAATACCCCAAACAATCCGCACTCCCAAACTCTCCACTCACTCTCCAGCGTCTCCGCAGTTTTATGACCACGCCGCTGTCACCTCTTTCTCCATCACCGCGCTACCCTCACTTCACTCACTCAGTTAATTAAGTAATGGCATCCTCACTTAATCTGTCCCAGTCTTCGCAATCCTCGCAGTCATCGCAGTACTCCACCTCGGGATCCAGTGTGCAAGGCAGTCCGATGTCGGAGTACTTTAAGACAGATAAGGACTACTATGCCAATCAGGTGTCGTACATGTTCAAGGAACAGTTGTACTCGAGTGTACTTGATTTTGTAAGTGGAGGAAGGAAAGCTTTTCGTAATTTTGGGATTGTGGGAAGGGATTTTGATGTGCTTAGATTTCGTTTTTGGATTTATTTAGGGAAGCGTTGCTCTGAGTATTGCATCAAAGTTTCCAGACATTATGACCGAGACGCAGGAAGTCAATGTTTTGATGATGTGTGGAGACTCTGCGTATGCTACGAATGACTATATTCTGGCGGAGTCTTATTATAGGAAGGTGCTACATCTTTATAAAAGCTTGAAGAGTCTGCCGAACTTTAAGGAGATTTTACCGGAAGACTGCAGCAATGGTGGGTGAAGTATTGGAATGTGTGGATTATTTGTGTATTACGGGGATGAATTTATTGGTACGAATAATTTTCTCGTTTTCAGATGCCAAGTACAAATTATATTTATGCTATATGCACTTTAAGAAACCTCGAGACGCATTGGCGATGCTGCAAAGTATTCCTGCTAAGTCTAGAACTGTTCGGACTAACTTGGCTTTGGGAAGGCTGTATATGCAGAGTGGAATGGAGCGTCCAGCCATAACTTCGTTTAAGGAGGTTTTAAGGGTAACGGATAACTTCCAGTTTTTCTGCAGAAATATTTTACACAAAGATGATATTGGAATGATCCAACTGTATTGTTAAATAATTGAAGAATAATGTGTGCTTTCTCTAGGAATGTCCGACAGCTATGGAAGCTATTGAATCTCTTATTGCTCTTGGAATGAAAGAATCAGACCTGCAGGTGTTCTTTACAAATCGGGTCAACAAAATGCCTCAGTCTGAATGGTATTTTTAACGCTCATTTGCTTTTTAGTAATTTATTTCACGTAAATAGTCTGCTAATTACAAATTACAAACACTTACTTCCATAGGTTTTACCAGTGGATCAAGGGACAACAATTTTTGGCAGTCAAAGATTATAATCAGTCAATACAGACGTATGATCAGTTACACGATGAATATTGTCTTCAAGACAACCACTACCTGTTGTATACCATGGCGAATATTTATGTATTGGCTGGCAACTATAGAAATGCAATTGGTGCCTTAAAACAGGTGTTTATTACTTATGACCAGTAGTTTCGTTCTAAAATGTTAGGTTATCACATTTTATCATGTACTTTTTTATTGGTCAAGTGTCATTTACGTGAACCTTCGAATATGACTGGAATGGATTTGCTGGCATTTCTGCTATGGTGGCAAGCTGATGTGAAAGAATTGGAAAGGTTAAGTCGCAGACTCGCAGAACTGAACTATAATGATAGTCGACCTGAATCTTGGATAGGTAAATAGAAGCTGAGTATTAAAGATCATATGTGCGCTTTAAGCATACGTGTCAATGGGACTTATACTTGTTACTTGTTTGTCTACAGCCATGGCGTATACGGCTCAGTTAAATGGGCGTGGTCAAAAAGGAACAAGCTTCGCCACAAGAGTACGTTTGCAGGGTTACCAGTCTTGACTTTTTATTGTTTTTGTCCATTAATGTAATTTTTAATCTTAATTTGTAGGCTGTATATTGCGGTAGTAACCAAAACCTCGAAGCCCACATTTGTCGTGGATATTTACTGTTAGATGCGAAAAAGATAACTGAAGCAACCGACTGCTTTCGAGAAGCGATACAGATCAATGGCAATCGGTTTGAACCACATAATGGACTGGTCACCTGCTATCTGGAAATGAAGCGATACCGAGAAGCAACTGCTATTGCAAACTTTGCGATGAAAAAATTAGGGCAGACAGCAAGAGTTTTAACGGTATGAGTAATTAAAAACATTTGAAAAAGTACACTGTGTATGCTAAAAATATGTTGTCTTTGAAAACAGATGTGCTCGCAACCATTATGTAAAGACCCTTTAAACTTCGCCAAAGCGAAGACTTTTCTGGAAAATGCCCTTCAGTTAGACCCGAATTTCGAACCTGCAGTATTGCAACTGTCAGAAATCCTGGAAATGGTAATTTTCAAAAGCAAGCCAAAGTTTCGCATTTGTCTTAATTAACTGATTATTTTAAAATACAGGAGAGCAGTTATGAAAGGGCCATACAGTACATTTCTACACTGCTTGACAACGGCTTACGAACTGATACGAGTAGAGTTACTCTTCATAATCGTTTGGGCCACCTTTGGGTCAAATCAAATAACGATGAACGCGCAATGGATCACTTTGCGATTGCTTTGAGGTTAGTACGCTAATTGTCAGTACTAACATGAATAATGCTTGTTCTATCCTAGATTTATAACTGTATTGGTTCATTTTAGGATTGACCCAAATAATCGTGAAGCGACGGAGGGTCTCAATAGGCTGGATCCTGCTACAAACCGTAGCGCTGTTCACGAAACTACGCAAGCTGCCTCATTTGAATTAGTAGATGAAGTGGAAATAGACGAAGAAGATGACGAACAAGACGTAAGCTGAAACACATACATAATATAAGCCTTAAGCTTGCAGTAACTTTGTACAATATCTTATTGCTTCTCAAATCTACTTAATTATGATTCCTATTGCTACTGTCATTATTCAGTTGTTTCCAATTGTTTCTTACAGTTGGCCGAAATTGACAGTGAAGTTGATGGCTCGATTTGGGATCCACAGCAAGGAGACTTCTGATGCATGTTTTGAATTTAAGTACGTAGTATTCAAATAATAACTCTTCCGCCTTCTACGTAACGATTTTTAGTTTATTAATTTATATTTTTATATAATCAATGCAAACTCAGGAAAGAGTCTAAAATAGCGTTATTTATATACTAATTCAGAACGTATGTATGATGATGATAATAAATCTCGTGTTTTAAATAAGTCGTTACTCGCATTATTCACAGCTATGTGCGTTAATTAATAAGATTCATGAGTTGGGAGGTTGGGACTGAGTGACGGGAAGTTGTTTGATTCACTCTCAAAATCTGATTCAGTCATATTCAACACTGCATGTTCTGAGTTGATCTTTACGACTGAAGCATCGAACCAAACCACAAGACCCAGAAGTAGAAGTCGTGTGATCTGATGATAATTTACTGTTGATCTATCGATCAGTGTACGATATTTTGTGTTTGCAGCAATCCTTCTATTTGTCTGTGTCAGGAAGTCTTGCATTGAAAATGCATAATTTGGGTCTACGAAAAAAGTGTAGGACGAGAGAAGTTGGTTACAGGAAATTTGTCAATAATATGCTTACCTCATCATCATCAGTGATTCAGACTTCAGAGAGTTGTAAGTCGCATTCTCTTCTGTTTCGATGAAAATTATTAATTTTGTAAAGCAGCCAGCTCATTATGGCTTGTTAGCTGCTAATGTGATTGATGGTCAAGTTCATAACTTATTTATCATCCAACCAGGTCTTAAATATTCATTAGACACGAGGAGTTTTTTGTTGGAAAAAGTGCATTTTTGTATCCTTACGAGTAACGAGAAAAACATGCAGATTCAATTTATCAAATGTGGAAAACATTTTGTGTTTCGTAATTCTTTGTGTGACATGGCATGAGATGACCCTATAAGATGGTTTTTACTTCAATTTCTCCTTCCAATTTAGTCAACAGGTCGTTAAAATGACCTTCTGAAAGTGACTACCTACTTATTCACTGGAATCCAATGAACAGAGACAGCTAATGAGTTGGCAGTTGAAATATTTTGGTTTATTTCAATAATACACTTTTTCTGCTAAACGAATGTACAAGATAATTGCAGGACCAAATTGATTTAGAAATCGATAGTGGCTTCAACAAGTAAACGTACTTCGATCAGCACTAAATCACGGCAAAGGCTAAAGCCCAACTAACTCTTGTTTTCTTGTTACAGGTAATAGTAAAAAACCCAGGATTGCGGTTAACTGAGTCAAGTTTCTTTTGTAGTTTTTACTTTCAGCTCTAAATCTAAACGACGCTTCAACTGTCAACGGTAGATTTGTAGATTTGCACACGCATAAGAATAATCCGCATTCATTCGTGTGGCATTCGAAGATTTGAATCATTTCTTAAAATAAACCTGTAAAAGAGAATTTAAGCCAATAATGTTGAACTTTTTAGTTTCTATTTTATTTGAAACCAATAAAAATTCATGGTAGCTTGAGTGTTCATTGAATTGTTACGAATTCTTGAGATGCTTCAGTTGGGTAGTGAGCGGTTGCCGATAAAGTGTAAGTAGCCAATTTTACCTTTATTACTGTAAGCACACGGCTGCACGCGACATCGGAATCTCAATTACATCTCTTTAAATGTTTGTGGGTGGAATATCTGCGTGAAGCTTTGCGACTGATAATTTAGTGTCACACATGAAAGGAATAATGGAATTCCTTTCTCTTTCAAACAAACCCTTTGGTGATAATTGTCTCAGAGCCAGTGAGAATGCCTTTGGTGCACTCGTTTTCTGGGTAATAATTAATCGGAATGTTCTTTCCTCCTCATAGTTTCCTTTGCATGAGTCACCTCAAAAACTCAAGGAATTCTATCATCTATTGTATAATAATGAATGTGTGAAACTGTGAATTCACAGTGCCTAAAATGTTAATGGTTAAGAATCAGAGTCATCAAGGAAATTGACTCATTCCTTTTGAATCTGTAGCAAGAATATAATTAGTTTTCATACACCTTTGTGCATAAGATCAGTTATTGGTATTGATAAGCTTTAATTCACAGCCACTGGTTATTAAAAGTTGCATCTCCGCTTGGCCAATGAAATTATTGAGAAACACGTGCTAAGCATCCTAAAAACTGTCCGAATTCAACAGAGAAACCCTAAAATACATTTCTAGTTTCTGTGAGTTCACTGAATTCTGTCTGGTGGAGATGGAATAGTAATAAATCAAAGGAACAAAAACTAAAACTTTATTCTTGCACGTTCTATTAATTTCTGTCCGAAACTAAATCCAGCAGAGTAGGCAGAAGTGAGTGAAAGTCTGTCTCATCTCTGAAACAAGTTCAGTTTTGAATCAACAACGAATGGGATTTCGATTGAGTTGGAATTTCGGAATGAAATCCTTCGTCGTACGAAATGAATTTTGGATGATTGATGCGTGTTGTTGGCTTGTTGGTGAGAAAATGTGATTTTCTGTCGTGCATGAATCCATGAATACTTTCCACATTCCACATAGACTCCACAAACAGAATTTCCTCTCTGTGCGACATTTCCAAGTATTTTAGGTGCAGCGTTAATAAAGCACATGATGTCTGAAAGTCTGAATGATGATGAACTGTAGCCACACGCCATGCACATCAATGCCCTAAAAATAAATAGATTTGCCATCATAATAAACATAACCATCCTACTTCTCTAGTATGTTAAAAGTCAACGCAAAGATTTCTGTAATTCAATCAGATTAATTTGAATACTAATTTGGGCTTAGTAAAATAGAAACGCAAGAATTCATAAGTATCATAAGTTTTAAATGGATGAAGGGGATGGTTGCATGGACTCAACATATATTTATCCCATCAGGTTGAGATGTTGAGATGACAGATGCAAAATAACAAAAGCCTAATGAACAATTCAGTGGTGGGGTGTTTGAGGTTGTCTTTTAATAAAACACTTGAGAGGGAGATAAGGTCACAGGGAATGAGAGAGGAGGAGTGACGATGTAAGTTAAGTGGTCAGGAAGAACAATAGGCGCAGTCTGACAAGAGAAACAACAATCTAGTTTGCCATAAGAGATGCACACAGTAACTACCATTTGGAAATTTGGAATTACGACGAGTATGACATAAATAAAATGATGCTTTACTTATTCGTACATGTGATTACATTAGCACTTTACCACCCTGTGTTCATCGTACGCCTCATCACTACACTTAAATAAACTGTTATTTACCATCCTGTGATTTACTCGTGTTAAGTGCAAAACTTGATGCAAATTACTCTAAGTTTGTATCTTGCGTGTGTATATTAAATAGTTAGAAGCTGTTGTCTATTAACCTCCCATTTAGCGTCGTGAAAAGATGTTGTGGAACATTGTGTAATATACTCCACTTATGAATGACTGACCAAAGTATCACATATTAATAAATTCTGTATTGTTGAGTCATTCTGGTTAAATATTCATTCACTACGGTTCCGCGTTTGTCGCAGAGTTTGCTAGGATTATTATTGTATGCTTAAGGATACAGGCATTAAATTAATTTGGTAAGGGCGAGTGACCATCAAGATGCATCAAACGCTTGACAGTTAATCGGGAAACGACTGTGAGATAAACATCAATCCGTGTTAAGTAATAGAAACGACCTAGTCAACTCTAAAAATGGTCAGGGAAAGTTTTATGACCTTTAGAGTTTGCTGTGACTTTGTTCTGTGTTCCTTCAACAGTCATTTCATTATGCTTCTTTTCATGAATGCCATTTATTATTATTTTATGTATTTTAACATCCACTCGCCTTACTCCTTACGGTTAAGCACAACCAGAGGTCTTCCAACTGCGGGGACCTGTATATATAAAACATACAAAACATTTACTAGGAGAACCTCCTCAAGGAATTCTATTAATCTATTGAGTGCCTCACAAGAGCTACTTTAATTTATTGAAATTCACTCGCGGTCTCTCTGTTCTAAGATAAAACTTGAAACTCACACTTTAATTAATATGAGTCGTTTATTTGAGGAGCATACTTATAAATAATGCAGGATTCAACTGAAAAGTTGCATAATCACCTTACGTTCTGACTTGGGATAAACAGGAAAAGTACCACCGCATGTATGCTCAGCCTATCCCACAAAAGAGTTCAATAAAAATATTATTAAAATTGTGTTCAAGAATTCCAACGCATCTCACGTCTCAGCGTCACTGGATAGTCACATAATAATATTATTACCTGCAGGATTATGTAGATTGGTCAGGTTTACTATTGTCACTGTGATCTTGAAAGATCGAGGCTGAACTTGACTTGTGGTTAACAGTCATTGTAAAGATGTGATCTGCAAATTGATAGCACTCCCTAATATTGCATACTTGCATAGATAGTTATTGAATTACTATTATTGAATTATTGAATTTCAAACCTACTCCCTAGCAAATTAAGTTCAGAATCAATTTCATAAAAGAAACACTAACGCTGCATAAAAATGCCTCTAGTGTACCATGGTATTTTTATATGCGATATGAATGTTATTTACTTTGTTGTAATTCAGTAAAATGAAAATAAATAAAAAGTGTGGACGGTCGACGTATTTAATTAGATGCCGGATAAAAAGTGGAGATTGTAAAAATATTATTCGATTGAGAACAACTTCTGCAATCCCTAATTGCTTCTGTAGGAGATCTATAAACAAGTTCATGTTAACAATCATCAATTAAATGATTTACTACAACATAACCTTTAGGATTGAAGTGGTCTCTTGTCTTGTGTTCTAGTTGCTTGTCTTGCCCTTTGATATAAAATGCAGATATAACGATAGGAAAGTAATCAGACCAGATCTAAGCGTGAGTAAACATTGTGTCGTCCTGCAGCGATCTCTCAATGTAAATGTAGTGACGTTGGCTACATGGTCACATAATAATAATTGCAATTAAATCCAAACTGTCTCTTATCCATTCATTATACCTTGAGAGGCAAACAATGAATTAGTCAGTCTTTGTGAGTAGCACAGCATTCATTACATTCAACATTATTACATTTTACCATTTTACTCCTTGCTATCACATAATCGAATTGATTGGAAATTGGAGTCAGGTTGAGTGTGTGTGTGTGTGTGTGTGATTAAAGGTGAGCTTGTGCACGAGTGGACAATAGGCGAATAGGCAAGTGAAGGATGGCAGAAATAATGGCATGAATCAAACTCTTGTTGAGATCAAGGCAACACTTTTGAAAGTTCAAGGAAGCTATATATAATGTAATCAGTCTTGTATACTGCTTCTATGTGTGTGAGGGTTTAAGTTGCTTAGTATTCTTGTCCAAATTTTGTTCACATTTATTGCCTCATTTCATCCTTCCTTCTTCCTTCTCGCCGCTCCGGCATCCTTCTTCCGTTTATTAAAGTTTCTTTTCTCGTACTTCTTCTTCTTCTTCTTTCCTCCGAAGTCTCTAAGCCCACGAAGGTTGTAAACCATATCGTGTTTACTTTTTTTTTTATCTCCTACGTTATCTTATTTGCTCACTTGCTGATGGCTCTTCCCAGAAAACATTTACACTACTTCACAACAAAGTTGGGAAGACTGCAGAGTACTTGTGTGCAGCACACCACAGGAGAATAGGAAGGCGTGAGGAGGATACTACGGAAGCCTGGAAAAACAAAGGAACGCATCTTCTGGATTCAGTCCAGCCATTAGCTGAGCAGAGCCAAAGAATGTGTACCTTTGCATAAGATGAATAAGCTTATCCATTCACTGTTCATTTGTTCTCCTGTATCCATCCGTTTAGAAAATTCCAATATCCAATAACACTTTCCGTTTGTGGGGAGAAATCAAAGTCATTCTGGCAAAGTGAGGATTCTAGTGAGGAATACGCAACGACACTAAATAACTAAATTGCAAGGACAGGAGAGCATTAGATTAGAGTTCATTCTTAGGTTGAAAAGCAAGGTTGGAATGTCGGCTGTGATGTCGTTGTGTCGTGAGATATTCCAAGTTTTATTTAATGGATGAAAAGTCGAGACATTATTGTGTGAGTGTGTACTTTTATACTTTTGTGTGTGTGTCCTGACTGAATTGAATTAAACGATGCGGTGAAGTGAAGGTGAATTGGTTTGGTTTGATAATACGCGCAAAGCTTGTTTTGGCATCCACCTTCACACGCCGTTCTAAAAGATCTAATGACACAGGTCCATTTGTATTTTGCACTAATTCCACTTTTCAACTTGTCTCCACGTTGATTTTAAGTCCTCATGCTAATCGCAACTTAAGCTCGGCATTTCTTTCTTTTACAATCCAAAGATAGAAAGAAGGAAATGATTAATTCTATTTTGGTTCGTCTAACGATTCCGTTTCGCATGTGTATATTATTGTGTATTCCTTTTTGAACGACGCGATGATGTGGTAACCAATATTGACGTATGCTTGACATGTGTTGTATCATCAAATATTGAAGCAAATGGGGTTCGCTAATTTGTTAAGGCCATCTCGCAGTCTCGCAGTTACTCTGCCGCTAATTATCAAGTCCACCTGTGGCACAAGTACTACTACAGATATCTTATGCAATTATGAACTTCAAAAGACACTTACCACTCGCCTCCACTACGCGTGTGATAACAGTACTCATCTTAACCTTGTTGTATATTTATTTATGCTAATAAAACAGAAAGTTATTTATCTCTTTGTTCGTGGATTTAATGGAAGAAGCCATGACTGGGAAGATTATGCAGTATTAAGCATCCCAGACTTCCATTCACTCAAGTAATCCCTTAATTTAGATTTCTCCCTTGTGCAATATACAAGAGAACTCTTGTAAAGTGATTGTTCAGCAAACACACACACACACACACACACACACACAAGTCTTAAGAGGAAGATGAGATGCGATTGAACTGAAAATAAAAAAAATAAAAACCTTAAAAGCTTTAGAGCTGCAGTTGCAAATGAATGCAATTCGTGTTCTGTCTCTGTTTCGTAGGTTTACACTCCCCCAGACTTTTTCGAACGGAGAAGAAGTCGAAAATACTCCAGCATAAATAAATGCATTTTATCTCGTAAAGCCGCAGTTTATGTGAGTAGTTATGAGTACTCGGAATTTGCTGGATCTGATGGGCATAAAATTTATGAAATCTAGCCACACCAGTTTCCTCCTAGTTTTCTTTATGAAGGAGTTCTAGCCGTAGAAACGGCTTTTTCATTCCTCTTTGCAGAGTTTGATGCGTCTTCCATTCTCCTTGTGACTTATCTATCAACAGAGTTCCCTAGGGTGCTGTTGAATTCAGCTAAAGAAATCGCAAGACTTTCTCTCGACACACACTTTACGCACACTAACACACACAGGCAATCCACGAAAGAATGAGGAGATCAACTAGAAGATCACCCGTAAAGAAAGAAACGAGAAAACTTGTTCTTCCGATCGTATTGAGCTGATGCTGCGTGCCTTCTCAGCCTTCATCGAAACATTCAACGGGCGCATTATTATGACCTCTTCAAAAACGCAACGCGTCTATCTCTCGTGAACACCATTTCATCGTGAGTCGTCTTATCAGAGGAGGTTTGCAAGAATGTGTAAATCTCAACATTCCACGGCAGACTTATATTCTGTGTGTGTAAGCATCAAAGCCCTTCAGTTTGACATTCGAGGAGAATTTGCATTCCACTCTCGAGAAACCTCATGAAAGCCATCTCCAACTAATCCTGCATTTCAAGACTGCGTAACGAATCTTTATTAAAAAGATTCTTCTGGTTAGTTTTACAAGGAATGGAATTCAATCAAATGTAATGGCCAGCATTTAGAGAAAAGTAGCTGGATTACTCGCCTTCTCTTTGTGCACTCCACAATTTATGAGTAAAAAACTTTTGTACGCACACAACACTAAATGACTTAAAGATTCTAAGATGTGTAGTTGTGAACTCGCTCAAAAGGAGAAAAATGATGAGGCTAGCAAAGTGGCAGCAGAGTATATAGTAAGGAGGATTTTGATCATATCACATATGTATAATATGCACACACAAGATTCAAGTGCGTTTCCCATCGGCCCATTACATCTTATTGTGTCTTTCTGGCCTCTCTGTTGCTGCTGCTGGAAACTCAGGAATACAAATACGGCCAGCTCCCCAAGATTCACAAGAGTCACAAGATTCACAAGATTCACAAAATCCACAAGATTCCCAAGAATCGCTACACAGCCTCGTCGTTCATCTTCAACTTCGTTGCATCTGTCTAACGCGAAATTGTATTGTGATAGATCAACCGAAGGAAATGAAGTTTTCTCTCTCTCCTGTTGTGCATCTCGTGGAGTCAGAAATAGTAGTGTGGTGTCAAGTGAAGTAGTAGAGTAGTTAGTAGTGATAGTAGTAGCAGCAATAGGCTGAGTTAAGGGGTTGCTGTTGCTGTTGGTGTTGCAGCATCATTGGGAAGATGAAATGCACTAGCGAACGAGTGTGAGACAGCTTTACAGAAGGCAACACTCTCGTGGGGCGATAACGAAAGGGTTGGAGTTAAGTTGTAGGTGCGTATGTTGGTGGCAGTGAAGAGATGACTGCAGACGAACTGAGAGATCAGTTCTCAGTTGTCCTTACACGAGGAGAGTAGACAAAACTGGAGTGGGTGTCCGCACGTGCCATCGTCATTGGAATCCACCAGACTTGGTGATTCCTTCTCGGATCAAACCTCCTTCCCCATTAAACACACCGGAAACTTCCTGAATTACAAGGAAATGAAATTGAACGGAATGAGACACTGGTTTAATTTGAAGTGATTGGAGTTCCGTTCGTATTCTTATTCTGAGCGTTTGCCAAGTGAGTGGAGATTTGGCGATGAAGATGTGAATAAGACTCTGGAGTGCTGTAAACTAAACACACGTAACAGAAAAGTGAGACAAACTTTGGACAAGGAAGATATTGTGGTGGTGTGTGTGTATGAGTGTGTGTGTGTGTGAACTTTGTGGAGCAGCAGCATCATCAGTGTGTGTTACATATTTGCAATCAGTTCGGAGATAAAAACCACACGTATTGCCTATTTGCCTATTACACGGTAGAGGAGTAACAGGAGTCTGATGATAAGGTTGGAAATGATTACGAGACGTCTTTTTCCGTGTAAACAACAACATCCCGAGTGTCTCTCCTTGTGTGTTTATCTCCGAGTTTAAGAACCTTTGGGCTGGAATCCGGAATTCTTGGCATTGGCATCATTTCGTCTCAACCCCCACATCGAATCTATCTATAACAAGTTATAGATTTTGCATGAATTAAAATGTGAGTGGGACTCTATCATCTCTTTGCACAGTCACAGCTTAACTCTTCGCATTTCTCCACGAGCCCTGAGTGGAAATTGGGCCGAAGAGTAAGAAGCTATATAAGAAGAAGCAGGAGAGTCGAGAAGGAATTCCAGAGCCACAAAAACAAAAGCATTCGTAATTGAGGAGAGACGAAGTTAAGGTAAAAAGCCGTGGAATAAGAAGGACTAGACGGAAGTCTCAATTTCTCATTCCACTTGCATTAATCAGAGAGAGAGAGAGAGAAGAGAGAGAGAGAGAGAGAGAGAGAGAGGAAGGCGAGACGCTAGGAAAGTATTTTATTTTCCTGGCGTGTCTTTCCCCACACTTTACTGCGTGCAGTTGACTTGAGACTTTTAGACTTAAGTTGCCAATTAATTTGTCAATTAGTCTACGCATTCTACGCACAGAATTTCTTTCATTTGTTGGCTCATGAGAACATTTAAGAGGGTGGGTGCATGAAGCAGTAAATAATTCTGAAAACAAGTGTGGTGTGCAGTGGTGGTGGAGTTGGTGGGTACATGTTCCATAATATCTGAAAGACTATCTCGCTCCGCGTCCTTCTTCTGTGTAAGGAGATTGAACTTGTAGCTGCTGCAGTGACTTTGGTGTTCTTCTCCCAATTGTCCAAGAAGCATATCTTCCTATCTAAGTACTCATGAAGTATGATGTTATGTAATTATTGTCTATTATGCAAGAATGAGAGAAGGAAAAAAAACCTGCTGAGATTAAAGAGATTCACGAGTAGTTGAGTTTGTTACAAACTGAAAGTCTTCTTCCTCATCACATCACTCGCAGTCGCATCGCATGCTCAACATTTCTGAGAGTGGTCATCTTTGCCTTCTTATCGCAGTCCAAAATTCATCCACCGAAGTTCCCACCCTCATTCATGTCTCTCCGAAGAATTGACGATAATGGGAAAATTATAATGTAAGCCTCTGTCTCATTTCTATCTACTTCTGTTAGTTAGTCTCGTCCAGTCTCCTCCATAATATTATTCTTACCTTGGAGTGTATTTCATTCACCCGTCGAACTATTAACTCCCTTTAACCATCTCTCCAAAATTATGCGTGGCTCCGGTTGACTCACCACACCACTCTCCTGACTCTGATGCTCCGTCCATCTTCATCTCTTATCTAATTCTCAATCTGTCGTTTAACCCTTCTTCCGTACAAGACACCACCACAGATATGGAAACTCATTGCATAACAATAAACATCATCGTCATCTAGCTAAGAAACAACCTTTTCCTTGATAATATCTTAATCAGAAGAAAGACAAACCTCCTCACAGTCAGTCACTGTGATTCGTTTCTTCTGTATAGTGTCATGTCACGTTAACTGTTCTTGCAGATCTGAACTGTCCAACCTCGCTGAGTGATTTAAGAACAATAACGTTGCGTTTCTTTGTAGAGAAAATCTGTGAGATATTGAAATATGAAATACGAAATGAGTTTAAAGGTTGTGTAGATGAAATATAAGTACATGAATTAATGAGATGTCTCTGGGGAGAAACAAGCGATAGGGGCTACACCTTAAATGCCAAGATTTAGTTCAGACAGTTGATATAGTTTGACATGTTCACTCAAATTACTTAATGCAATCGGGTGCAACACAAGCAAGGCCTTTTGCCCTACGGACCTTTTTGGACTTATTTAATTTTGGTCAATGATATGTATGCATGCATATATACATAAGTACTTGTATATATCTAAATCTAGTCTGTTAGAACAGAGAGATCGTATAACTTATCACGCTAGAAGCACGGAGGAATCGCCAGCCACAAAGATAAAAAGATCGTGTTACAAAAAGTGTAAAGAACTCTTTGCAAACCACAAAGGCAAATTTGTTAGGTTTAGAACTACTTTTCCCTAATGTGGTTTCACCAACTCCGACAAAACAATATTTTTTGTGTAGTGACGATGATAGCTGTCACTAATTAAGTCGTCGATTGTGCTGGATACTCATTATTCATAATATTCATGCGCTTGCACATTATCTCTCCTCCAGTTCTTTAACTATTTCGCTGGATGGGAATCTATCTATCTGTTGCGTAACAAGGACGAGTATTCGTGATAATAGTTC
Source organism: Isotomurus palustris (assembly GCA_034696625.1). Classification (NCBI taxonomy): domain Eukaryota; kingdom Metazoa; phylum Arthropoda; class Collembola; order Entomobryomorpha; family Isotomidae; genus Isotomurus; species Isotomurus palustris. Next base: position 25,807 of record JAQGAD010000061.1, on the reverse strand, counting down.
ATCCTTCGAATTGGGATATGAGTTACCTTTCTGTTTCTCACGTGAAGAAACCCAATATATTTATTTTACTCGAACTTGGGATATGGGATGAGACAGAGCATTTTTTCATTTGCGAATTTGTAAGAACGAAATTATTTCGTGTGCAGTTGTTCAGAAGGCAGAATGAATAGATTCTGAGTGCCAGTGCAGTGATTTCGTTTTTTACTCATTTAAAGATTCGAGACTCTCTCGATCGTATGTCCTTAGACTACTTTTGAAGCTGAGATTAAATTAATAAGAATAACTTTTTATCCAAACTACTTTGCAATGTTCAATCAATTTGAGGGAGATTTAACGTTTGCTAATAAATGTCACTGAAAAGTAAATGCATTTTTGTAAAAATCGTGTTTGTTCCCTAGTGCGAAGACTTATCTGTGCTGAGTGGGTCGTCATGAAATACCATTGAGGAATTCTGGTGCAAGAAAGCTGCAAGCTGATCAGAAATTAAGTCACTGCGGTTGAGGATGGACTGAACAACAAAGAGTTCACGATTAGCAGGAGCAGCAGGAGCAGCAGAATTATATAAACACAATATAAAGGTAAGAGAAACAGTAACCTATAAGCATTCTTGAATGATTAAAACTTACTGTCTTAAAAAGCATTCGAGAGAACGAGAGACTTTGCACGTTTCACAAGAATAAAAGGAATTGTGCAACAACCTCATAATCTAATCAACTTGAGAGATTGCATTTCATTTGCATAAAGCAATAAACTTCAAGTCCACCTCAGATTGAAGAGTTTGTGGAGCTCATGAGGCAATAATGAGACACAAAACTTGACTTTGAATTTTCTAACTTGATTAAAGAATTCGTGATTAATATGTTAGTATGAGAGATTGGATAATCCTTCACAAAAAATCCGTGCTTTGTTTGAATTCCCTGTGTGTGTATAGAAGAGTATTAGTCACCACTCTCTCGTTGCTTCATGCATCATCATATGGAATCATGGACAGAGATTTCGAGAGCCAGAGCGTTTTATACCTGAGAGTGACTCAATAAGCTTAATTTCCACCTATTAAACTACCACTACCACCTCAGCCACATCTTCCTAAATGGATTTCTACTCGTACACCACAAAAGCTTTTCGTTGTTTTGTTAAATTGTTAAGTACAATTGACACTGCTGCTGCCTTTAAGTGTGTTAGTATGAAATACATCTTTACTGCTAGATTATGTGTGGATGGGTTTGGACAGAAAGAGGTTAGCTGTAGATACCATGAACGCGTGATTGTTATTGGGAGTAAGACATTATTCTCCAGAATACGAAGAGAAGGCTTGAGTTCTTTTTAATGGTTGATAAGTTGTCGCAGGCAGGGAGAAGTAGCGTGCCTCCAGTGAGATGATAAAAGTTTACCTTATATAGAGACGAGGAATAAGGATGCTGCGATAAAGGTTAGTAAAAGATTCGAGGCTCAAAGACACAGACGTCCAGCTGGTTTCTGGACATTGAATTGGAGTGAAAAAGACAAGATGACCATCAGAGAGAGAGAGATGAGACGAGACGACGTGGATTTGGTGGCCTGTGGCCGATGGCTCAATAAATCTTGATAGTCGTCGGGTGCATAGGAAAAGATTGAGGTAAATGTTGAATGCGTAGGGATGAGATGAGAGAGGCCAAAAAGGGATTCGAAGTTCAGAAGTGGAGATTCATGAGGAGATTGTCGTTTGAGCTGTGTTGTTTCATTATTATTTGTTGGAGTGACGGTGGAGCGAATGAATAGATAAAAAGTGGAAGTAGAGGAGCAGCCACACGACTGACTGAGGAAGCTGATGATGAACTTCGTATTATCTTCAACAGAGGCGACATTGAAAAGGCAGAACGCTAAATATATTTACTTTGTTCCAGTGGCCAGATTGCATTAGCTTCGAATGGTTGCTTCTCATTAGGTTTCATTACTCAAGTTGTACTTGACATCTTCATTCCCTAACTTTGTAGCTGAGGTTAGTCTTCTTTTGATAATTACTCCTTCCTTCACACGGGAGTGTTGCAGGGAACCTCTGAATGGCTCAACCTTGTCAATTACTTTCTTCAAGTCCTTTCATACTGATACGTACGATACTCACGGAATCAAGCTTTACGATTTTTTGTGACTGGGTGTGAAGTTACTTTAGCTTTCGTCCAATTTTATACTGGAGCTGTGGAGCTAGCTGTAGAGCTTTGTAAGTGTGAAGGAAAAGTTGGGACGAGCTGTCGCACATAATCGAACCCCTCTCATTTCTCAGTCTACTTGATTATGCTTTGTCAATATATATGTATCGTGTGTTGTAGTAGAAAGTATTTCCCATCTAATCTAATCTGCACCGGCCTTTCAGTTGGGCCCTGAATAAAGAAGCATATTGGGCGAAGTGTAGTTATCAAGATGTAATTAGATTTGGTGAAAAAATCGTAGAGACGGGAAGTGAAAGAAGGAAGTTGGGAAGAAGCTCTGGGGAAGTCGCGGGTGAAGGAAGGAAATTGGGATTATACGAGATGCCTTTATTTTGAGAAGAAAAGTTTAGTCTAGGATTCTAGGATGACTATATGAAGTTGTAGAGTCTCGGAAGGCAGCAGTGTTGGTGGCGGTGATGATAATAGTGATAGCTTAAGCCCGGTGCTTTTATTACTTCCAACTTGCTCGGTCTCACACGGACTAGACGAAATACGCTAGGAGGTTTTTCATGAATCCAAAACACGCAGGTCAGTGACGACCAAATTTCATTCGGATTTTCGGATCACTTCCTTAATCCAGTTGAGAGTTTCTTCCTGCTCATGATACCGTGTAGCTTAATGTTAAGACACACAGACTACAGCCTCGACCATATATCTCTCTCTCTCTCTCTCGTCTCCGTGTGTTTATTTGTTTTATTGCAGTCATGCGAGACTGCATAATTTGCAGAGAGTTGTACTAAATACAAACCATTACGATGGAAGCTCAGCATATGTGTGTGCATGTGTGTGTGTGTGTGTGTGTGTGTGCGCGATATGGTTCAATCCCACCAAAGTTGAGAGTCTTGCTTCATTACCTTTCCCTTGTGAGAAGATTCGGAGAAAAAGCAGACCTACTTTTACCCACCGGGAGAGTTACAATTCGGGAGTGTGCAATGCGGGTTCTTCCTGTGAGTACTACTGCTCTTGTCCTCAGAGTAGACTTGTCCTAGGCTCGCTCATTCCTTCCCATTGATTCACGTTCTCATTCACGGGATTTCCCCATTTCACTCCCCGTTATTTCTGCCTTTCACCGGTCTTAGTTAGTTGCTTTCTCAGTCCAGTCACAGCCTTACTATATACACAAATACAAAACACACACACGAGAAAGAAGTGGCGATACTTTTTGTAGCTGTTCAATCCCAAATAAAAAAGGTGGTTCTTGGTTTAAGAGAGTCTCCAAAGTGGGAAGTGTCCACAGTGTTGGCAGAAGAGTCGTGCAGCAAATTTGATAGTGGAATTTCATGGTTTCCATAAACACTCTGTTTGGGAACGCACAGCTAGAGCAGTTGGTGCGATTCGCAAAGGTGACGTGTGAGTTGCAAAGTTGCAACCCATTCACCATTGAATTTTACGAGTTCGCATAGCCTAGGATTTCGTGTAGTTCAACATTCGTGTGGTTTTATCGATAGAAAAAGGCTCGGAGCTACTTTTCGGTTTTGCCAATGTTGAAATGTAGAATGAAGAATGTAGAATGTGCAACAAAATCTATACTTAAATTGGAGACTTAGCAACTGGACGGATGACAATGAAACTCCTCAAAGTTGGTGGAAATGCACGTTGCGGTTATGAGGTTAGAGTTCTTTCCTTCAAACTTGTCACATTTAATTCTCATATACTTTTACAATCTTGTGTGGATACAACTAACTTTAATGGGATCTCTTGTTAAATGGTTATTTCTTTCGTATGGTTGTGACTCAAAGTTGGAATTTCTCAGTTTTACAACATTACACGGATAATAAAGATTCTGTCAAACTCGCCCCGTTCAATTTGTGAATCCTCGGCTCGGCTTTTTGCAATTTTGTTTCTGGTTCTTCGTAAAATGTACCCAGTTGCCAGTGTAACGAAAGTATTTAAGTACCCCTCATTAACATAATAATAATACAAGTCTCAGTATGGAATATGGCCTTCATGGTTTTAAGTTTGACAAATGCTCTCGAAATAGCTACATTAAGCACATTGGGGTTGTGCCGATTTCTTGTGAAGTTCGAATGACACGTTTCTGCTTTCGCTTCACTCCAGTCAGTCTCCACTCCTCACTTTTTGCTTCGTTATGTTCGAAAACCTAAAAAGTTTTTAATGTTTCGTTTGCTTTTCACTTGCACACACACACACACACACACATACACATATAATAATGTTACATATTCCTTTACATCTTACATCATAAAATCGCAAAGCGTGACAAGTGGAAAAATACACATTTAGTCATGCAAAATATTAAAATTCATTGTCCAATAATCACTCTCAATTTTTGGTTTGCTTCATACACAATAAACTCCTCACCAGATGCGATGACATGAGACTTAACTTTATGTCAGTGGTATTAAGTATTTTACGGTTAAAAGTGGAGTTTAAAGTTTCTCCATCAAACAAATAGTTATCACCTATAATTCGGTTTATGAATGATGTAAAATGAAGTTGAATGATTCAGAGTTAAAAGTTTCCTACAGGACACCCAGATATCGATATAGATCAGATATACAAAACTAAATTGATGCCGTAAAGTTTATGTTTAACCTTTGAGGAAATAAGAGTAAGGTAGAACGGTAGAAGTTAGTAGTCGTGGTATACAAAGGTAGTTCGGTGGTTGTAAGAAATTAATGCAGGAACGGGGAAACCTTGAGACACTTTTATTGAGTAGTCTCCGAAGCTTTCCCCTATTTGTGCTGTGTCTCCTGTCGTAGAATATTCCATGGAGAATATATTTCGTGAGTTTCAAACTTCTTCCATCTGTAAGTATTATGTGTGCAAGTTAGAGCCAAAAAACTTCCAGAGGGATTTTACTTTTGGACAGGCTTGTGTCGCTATATTATGTGTGTTCCCTTATGAAATATTCTGTGCAGCATCAAGGGTCCTTGTATGTGTGTGAAAAGTATTTAAAAGTGAGAAGCTTAAAGAATCGAATGGACACGTTTAAAATATTAATGTTAACTTGGATAATGAAAGCATAAGTTATATGGGGACCACGTAACTCCCATTATATTATCCGTTGGTCGTGGATAAAGTTGGAGAACATAATTTCGGCGTTTCATACTCTTTTCTCCGTGATTTCTCGCCCGCATTCAACTGCATTCTGTTTCGAGTTTCGATTGAGAGGAGGTTTTGTTGAAATTTTATTGTGCAATCTTTGCGAGAGGAGAAGATATGAATAGGACTTATAGGACAGAGAGCTGCGAGGGAGATGGATGGTAAATGGTAGTGAAACATTGTGTTGGATGGATGGTGATGGGTTGCTCACACACATTAAATAAGTCTGCTGTGTACATGCTGGTCGATTTTATTGCTTGGATGATGATGAGCATCGACGAGAGAGGATTTGAGTGAGTTTTGCAATGCTCTCTTTGCAAAAATTCTCTTTCGAAACCACATCCTGAGCTTTTATTCATTTTACTCACGCAGAACTACAGAACCTTTTCTGGTTGAACTTGCAACGGAAGGTAGGATCGCTGTTCTATTGTCAGCGTTTTGTCAGCCCCTCTCTTCAGCACTTGCCGACTATTATTGGTGAATGTTGTGTTGTACATGGAAAAGGGATTGACGCATTGTGTTTCATGCTTTTCCACTGGAATGAGCTTCCAGCTCCAGCAGACAGGCTTTCCGTTGGAACTGTTGACTGTGTATACCGAGCAAAATAATGCTTCATCATCATCCTCGTAAAGAGTTCCATAGTCTTTAGAGTTTCGATTTTTTGGTGACCAGAGCAGAACTGACGAGCGGACGAGAGTAGTTGGTACGTTGAGTGAATTGCTTTTGGCATTAACACACTCACTGCTGATGGACAGACTCTTTGATTCCCCTTTTCGTTACACATTATTATCAAAGAGTTGTAGGAAGAGTTAATTCCCACTTAATTGAAGAACTCAGAGAGATGGAGAAAAACAAGCCGGTTTTGGCAGATTTAAGTTCTACTCATCAACTCAATTTTAAGTTGAAACTATTTGCAGAGTAAATAGACACGAAGAACACGTGCAGAAATTTATGTGTAGATTTCATAAGACGTGATGTATTTTTATTTTTATAAAGTAATTTGTTTTGCTCAAGGCACGTAGATATTTAAACTGCAGAGAAAACTGCAAATAAGCGATGTATCCTCTGCGAGTTCAAACATCAGAGTCAGTTCTTTTTAGTTCCCACTGCCATTGAACTGGTATGTGAAATTGAAACCCAATAATACCAACTCGTCAGTCTTCACAAAAATGTTGCAGATGGGATCTGTAGGAAACTAGGAAAGGAAATATATTTGATACTTTCTCGTTGCAGCTTCCCTATGCAATTAGTTTTGTTCTTTATTTATATTGTTTCGCCATTCATGTCGTCGGTGAAAATTCAATAAATTTTTGCTGATCTTTGAAGTACAGATATAGAGTAAAAAATGTGTGTTGATCGTGAGATACACACGGCGTGTGTTTTCTGAGTATAACGACATTCTCTTCAGGTATTTGGATCTGACCTTTGCTCGTCGGGCTCGTATATAATATTACGTAAATTAGAAGTTTAGTTCTATTATACAGTTTAGGAAGAGCGTCTCATAAAGAACACCAAATATTGCAAAGCACCCTGTTTTTTACGATTTTTAATATATTTAAATTGATTTGGATTATTTGCATCGCAATAACCAAGAGTTTTTAGTGCTCCATTCATTCATCACAACGGACTTAAATGGTGTAGGATCGGTCGAGTAAAAAAGCATTAAGAAATGTATAACGACAACGAAGCTCTTTTACTGCTAATCATGGGTAACTCTCGAAGGAACTGGCCCATTAAGCTTATAGTTTTCATCTCTTTTAAATAAGGAAATGAGATGAAGGATTTGAGACCTGGGAGTGTGTAGTTAAGTTGGATGACGCCTAAATTGATACACACATATGCAATCATTAAATGTCTCTGTGACTCACACACACACACACACAATTCCTCCGTTCTCTACAACTCACATCACATCATCATCAGAGAACAGAAGAAGAATACAGATGTTTTATCATGCTAACTAACTAAAGCTCTATATTGTTCCTTCATCCAACTTACTTTCACTACTGTTGTACATTCATCGACTAGCACTTTGCTAACTTCTCTACTCTTTGTGATTTATGACAAAGCTTAACTTTTGAGCGAACCATTTATGTAAAATCGCATTGTAATCTGACGAATGATATGATGAGAACAAGTCTGAGAGAACTGAGTAATATTGTAGATTCTAGTAATGCAATCAGCAAAGTGGTTGCAAATAGAAAATCAATGGTTTTCGTGTGTGTCTCTGTTGTGAGACTATTTGAGAATATGCGTGCGAAATGATGTTGCGCATCTCCGCAAGTTTATCAGTTGGGACTGATCAACCCAGAAGAAATAAAAATGAAAAAATGAAACGAGAGTAAAAGAGGAAACTGTGTTCACTTTTTCCTACACTCACTTGAGTTGCATAAAGAAAAACATTTCCGTACTGAAGCAGCAGCAGCATCCCTTAAAGTAAATATTTAGACAAAGTTTCAGAAGAACAACTCAAGTGTCAGAAGTTCGCATCGTGTAGGAAATTCTTTATCTGTTTCTCTGGTGTGTCGTGTATATCTTATTTGTGTGTAGGTATGTGCAGCCAAGGAAAGGGAGACAAGGTGACAAGCAAAATACTTTGGTACTTTGGTACTTTGCTACTTTCTGGTTTTCTTTAGGAGAGATGGAGTGATTCAGATGCTTCATTTTAAATGATAATGGCGATGATTGCTCCGAATACAAATCAAGTTAGGAAACCGTTCAGAGGCAAAAAGTTTGGAGGAAGGCAGTTTTTCCCTTAGCACTGGGAGTTAGTGTGTATCAGTGTATCACTCTGCCCGAAGTACTTCCTGTGGATCTTCATTTCACAGAGCATCAGTCTTAAATGCAAAAAACGCCATCATACAGAACTTGTGAACAAGATGAGAGGCTGAGACTGAGAGCGGAATTCTTATATAACATCATCAGTTACAACAAATAATGTATGTATACTGCTGCTGCAGCATACACATTCGCATTTGACAGAATTCGCACACAACTGCATTCAATTTCCTCTGCCCGAACAATTTTATGGATGATCGTAGGGATAATTTATCTTCGCCTGTAATAAGATGGTATTTTCTTACAATATTCTGCCATGTGGGTAATTCTTAACGAATGTGTAGATTCTTCCTGACAATAATTATGTCGTAAATATCGTTAAAGGACTGCTGTGAAGTAATTCAACAGTTTTAAACACAAGTTACATCTTTGTATCTGCTCAGTGTTACGGGTTAGAGGAGATGCAGTTCTTGGCTTTGACAGAGGAATATTTGAATATTTTGAACCTCATTTAGGCAGCTTTGTGCACTGACAGCAGCCTCGCATGATTCGCATTGATGGCAGGGAGTGTCTGGGTTTCCTTAGTTTTTCAAGATTACTCTGAGCTCAGCATTCGCATGATGGGAGTCTTTTGCATTCAGAGTGTGTGATGAGAACGCAGATGAATCAAACACTTGACCGAATAAGCCTCTCCTATATTAATAATTAAAGTGTCAGATTGAAAAGTCACTGGTGAAGAAAAAAGCAAACCAACATGTGTGGGAGTAATGGAGTCTCTTTAATAAGATATATACTTAATACTTGCCCTTCTAATCTCCTAAAATAACTAACAACTATAATGGGGAATAAGTTTTATTAAGAGTCCGTAAGAAGTCTCATTTCATTACAATAGGCAATAGAGGATTTAATGTCATCTGAGACTTCAGCATCTGCACTGCAGTCATTTGAGTATCCGAGCTTTATTACTAGGGAAGTTCAATACTCCAGGGGAACATATTGCATTGCTTCTTCTTTCATTAAGTCAGTGGACTAGATCACGAGGATATGCTTAAATGAACACATATTTCCAGCAGGTTGCTTAAAAGCGGGTTTATATTTCTTGTCTCCTATTCAATAGATTTTAAATGTATTGAGTTAGCTCAAGACAACAATTAGTTCATTAAAGAATTAGGATACTTAGTTTCCTGTCTGCTGAGCTCAATTGAAATTTGTGTGTTGTGGGAAAAGTACTCCAATTTAAGTAGCTTCACCTTCAATTGATCATCTAAAACAAATAACCTCGAATCTGTCATTTCCCTATCCAACCATGACAGATTTAAGAGTACATTTTTTGTGCTGTCATGTCATTGTTATACTTTTTAATAACAAACCGCATGCAGAGTTTCTCCAGACTGAGGCAAAGGATACAATGTGAAAAAAAAGTTTAGTTATTGACTGTCGTATGTTCCATACAGTTCTGAACTAATTGGACCAACACTGTATATTATTAAATGTTATTCCAATATTCCTGAATGCACCAGTTTTTTCCTCTACATTGCATGTTCGTAATTTTGTAAAATTAAATAATTCATCCAATTTTCCTAATACCTCCAATTACACAATCTTCTCTGGGTTATTTTGTCATTCCATGTGACATTGAAATATTTCGTAATAAAAAGTGTTTTTTACTCGCTGGTGGTACACTAAAAGTGAAGGAGAATCCAAAGGATATAAACTTCTGCCATGCTCTCTTCTCTGAGCGAATAAAATTCATCGCGTCATGAGATGAGTGTGACTCATAAGTCAACACACAGCGATGATACGATAACTCTGTTGACTCTGCAAAATTACACGTTACGTGTGTATATAGTTCCTGACTTGTAGTTGTAGTGCAAGTCTACCAGGAAATCTCGTGCTAAGTGCAAACAGTTGACAGAATCAAAATTCTTCTTTGAGACACATTTAACTTGTTATTGTTCACATAGCGTGGAAATTGGGAGGCTGATGACACTCAGCAAGCCATCCGTCGTGTATAAAATAAAAGTTATCTTTTTATATACGTGAGAACATCTAATGCAAGAAAGGAAGAAGAAGAAGAAATAACGCCTTCTTAGGTTCAAAATCAAAATACCCATCATGACAATCTGTTGGAGATTAATTCTTGTCGACAAGAAGACTACACTATATTTTATATATCGTCATCGTGTCTCCTCTGGTGTGAGAAATTACATTACGCTAGTTATTAAAAAGATTAAAAACCCGTAAGCATGAAGTATTCCTCTGGTCAGCGCAATTTATCGTACGACCTAACACACACACACACACACACAAGATTGCTGAAATATTTAAGGTTAACGCCAACTAATTTACCATTTTTCTGACATTCATTTTAATTAATACAGGAAACTTATTCGCAATATTTCAGGTAGAAATGCATTAAGTAAATTTTTACGAGGGTGGAAAGGTGCATACAGTTATGGAGAAATTAACGGATACTTTTCAATACTTTAAAAAGAAATTGGGAGACAATTACTTTGCACTCCTCAGCCGTGGTTCCGGTTTATTTTTATGCGATGACACTTAATATTGAGCTTATTGCATATAAAACATTTTGTGTGTATTGTTATTTTGCACACATGAACTTGTTGTAGGTCTGGTCTTTTGGTGGTTGGTATTCTTTACTTTCCTTCCATACATTGATGCTTCATTTTTTTTAGTAATTATAGCTTCGAGAAGAACGAAAAACTGGCATTGCATGCAAGGATGTTTCGTTACGTAAGGTGGATATGCATATTGTGTGTCTTCACCCTCTCATTTCTGCACAATAGATTCTCGATAATTAAAATAAGAGATTCTTGTCCTCATTTATTGGTTTATTTAATTTCCAATTAAATCGTAAAGCATGCAAACTCCATGCGGTTGTATTCCATTTCACTACAAGTCACATGCGTAGATAATTTTGTTGTAAATAGCGTTTCCAAAAATATCAAAACAACTTTACCAGAGAAAAGGAAGCAAGAGAGCTGAATGGTATAACAAAGTATGACGCAAGTTAAACCGCAGTTTGTCAATTTTTTAGTTTTTTTTATTGAGGGACACATAATCCGTCAGTAACCTTTTCTGATACAATCTTCCGCAATTAATGATTTCGTCTATAGATTTCTATTCACACAATATACTATAAGCTTATATTATATATTATAAGCTTTTGCGAGATAACAGTTAGCATTATTGTTATTCTTGTTCACGAGGCATGGCACGTTGTATTTCTAATTATCATTAAGTCGCAAACCCACACAGAAATTTATGTTGCATTTGCACGACAATTTCCTTCCCATTAATCTCGGCTTACGTGAGCCTGTCGTCAAGCATAACTGCAAATTATACCAATGACGGCAATGACGACAAAATTATAGTTGATTTACATACATGTTGATTTTCTTTAGTTACGTAACGAGTGTCACACATCAAAAGAACAAATTACAAGTGCAATAAATTATTTGATGTCTTGTTATTAAAGACATTAATTGTCACCCTGAGAGTACCACCACCCACGTTTGAAATAAGGCTCAAACCCAAAGCCAACAAAGACTTGATATTGTAGAGCGTACAGAAATTGAGGAAAGTGATTTCAAGCATGGATAAGACGTACACAAATTTTTTAGTCTTCTAGTTTGCAGGGGACTGTTGACTGTGTTGTGTGATTGTTTCGAGTGAAATAGTGAATGAGGCAGAACTCATAAATTGTTCGTGCAAATTTAATTCTCTGAATGTATGTATGTTAATGAACGTCCCGTGCAGAGGTAGATTAGCTTCAGTAAGTTAAGTTGGTAACAATGTGTCTTTCGGTACGGAAATTATGTTGGGCGTGGATTCCGAGACTTGTCTTCGGCAGTAGAGATTCATAACTATTTCCATTATATCGTGATGATGGCCATCATCCTCTCTCCCTTCACATCACATTATGTAGATTATGCCAAACAACAAAAACACACTGCCTACTGCCTCTCTGATGTTACATTTATTAGTTATTATTATATAATACGATACATAAGAATGTTTCAATTCGTGCTGTAGGGATTTCGTCACGGTAGCTTGCTTTCACGTCCTTATCAGTGTAGATTTTCAGGGTGTAATAAGTCTCCCTCGAAATTTGCATTTACCTTTTTTACCTGATGCCTGAGAGGTTTGTTAATACAACGTTACAAGTTGTCTGCAACAACACACCGTGCCTAATATCCAATTAATGCGAAGCTTCTGCTGATTTCAATGTCTCACATTTTAAAACTTGAACGTGGCTGCTATAATACAACTTATAAAAAAATGTTTGCCTTATTACGAGTCACACACACGGGAGAGACTTCCTCGCCCAAAAATAAAGGTTCGCACTGTGGTTATAACTTCCAGAGCTTTTGTACTTGTCAAGCTTAATCATACTTTTATGGACAATAGAGGGTTTGCGTCCATGAAGAATTTTTAATTTGAATTCTTGGTGGTCGTACACGTCAAATAAGCCATAAGGAGACTAGTGAGACTTCGTCTATGAGAAGTAATTTATTTCAAAGTTATTAGAATGACTGTGAGAAATTTTCAGCATTGAGACGTCTCATTTCACTTTGAGAGAACACTTTGCACTGCCACAAAATTTTATGGATTAACATAATTTCACTGGTGATTCTTGAGCCACCTCGATTTGAGGTAATTGAAGATTAATTTATTTTGTTTTTGCTGCACGCTTAACTTTTAACTGCAATGCTCTGACATTTGAGGAGACTTCCTTGTTTGGTTAAGCTGCCTAATGTGAAGTGTGAGTGAATTAGCTGGGACTGTTGACTGTGGGACACATCCATTATTACCTTGTGTCCTCAGCAATAAAGGAACGAAAGTAAAAGTAAATAGTAGCGAATCGTCATCCTTCTCCCAGAGAAGAGCAATAATGTCACAAAATACAGTAGATTTTTCACTAAAATTACATAGGAAAGAGTGGAGGAATATATAAATGAATGTTTGTAGTAGGTAAGTTGAGTTATTTTAATGTTTTATGTTACGTAAAAGCCTCACTAACATTTCAACACGGGCATTAACTCTCGTGCTCATATAGTAGAATAATGTTTCTTAGACTGGGAGCAGCAAATGAGCCTGGAAAAAGATGGCTTTCATCATTATTATTGTAGAACAAGCCGGCCTGCTCTTATTACTTCTTCATGAGGAATGGAAGCACGATTAGGACTTGAGGATTTTACCATCGCCTACTTTCAACTTTTGTTATCTGCATGTTTTTCCAGCTGCACAAGAATCATTTTTAAATCCTCTTGAGCATCACACAGACAGGCAGACAGACATATTCAACTTGAAGTTGAAATGAAAGTAGACAGAAGTTCACTTCACTTTCTTAGAAAAACACACAGAAAGTACGGAGAGGTTGTGTATGTATGCGTGTGTGTGCTCTAAGGTAATCTCACAAAGTGCCTACTTTGCACCTATGGAGAGTATTTTTCTTAGCGAATTTCACTATATCATCTCCCAAAGAGAGGGATTAAGTATTCCTTAAGAACATCCAAACTCTTTATGGCGAACATACCACCACACAGTTTACTGTCAAAGATCAGCTCATTCAAGACTGAAGACACGGATGAATCTGTGATTTGCCATTTAAGAACATATTAGAAGAAGAACCGGATGCCAGACACACAGACTCATCATGATCATAAGTAGGAAGTAAAATATTGCGCGTAAAATTTAATAACTATCAAATTAGATTTCTTGAAAGTGAATATTCTCCATCGTTGTGGATGTTTTGTTTTCCATCATAAAAGGGAATAATTCAGCTGAGTAAGCCACTCATTAGATCAAAGGAAAACCATCTCAGATCTAAATAGCTTGACTGCTGTGTCAATATTACACACACTGCTCATGCTGTTGCGACGTATGTAAGTTAAGTCGAGGGATTTTAAGCACTTACAGGAGGGGAAGTTGGATAAAAAACAGTGAGAGACCTCCATCCGCGTTAATGCATTTATCATCTTAAACCCTGAAACATATTGCACTGGCAGAAGTGCTATTTGAGGCCTGGAGATTACTACACACACACACAAACTCGCTTTATTATTGGATGCAGCAAGGGATGATTATGGTGACTGCATGGAGATGCAGAAGGTTTGAATGTCTCTCAACAACCATCATCCTTATATCTTTCCGCAATTGTAATTGCTGGTGTAGTGAACGAAAGTGAAATAATTGCATGCAACTAGTTGCTTACATGATGAAATGCATCTTTTCTTCAGCCACTCAAAGATTATTTAATTCGATCAACCACAGACAGACGAGAATGAGTGGTGTGTAGTAAAAGTTGTACTACAGTGAGAGATTGAGAACTTTTCGCAAGTGTGGAAACGCACACATGGTTGCTGCTGCTTTAGTCCGCATAAAAGCTATTTATTTTTTTAGGAGAAAAAGTACTTTACTCATTATGAGACAGGTAATTACCACCACCACCGATCTCTGAAGCTCATCTACTTTTAATGCGTTTACACACTCACGCAACTGATGGGAAGTTGAGTTGGTTACACTTTCGCATTGCGCAAATCTTATTTGTCATTTTGTGATGGTCATTTCATAAACTATATACTGAACTAATTGTTTAGTTTAGCTCAAAATTATACATTAGTACATTTGCACATCAAACTTCATTTATTATAATCCGGATTGGAGGAAGAGTTTTAAGTCTTTTTAAGAGATCCATAATGGCTCACGTGTCTACTAGAATATTTTCTAAAAACGAAGTAAGTAAACATAGCAACTTCAGTAATTTACACTGAACACACTTTTACTTTGTGACCCTGAATTAAAGATATTTTAACGCAAGGTCATTGGTTTTCAAATATTTGAATTTTTACAACCTGTTTGAGTAACTAATTGTAAATTGCATGCAAGGTGCAAATTTTTTGAATGATCATAAAACATAATTGTATGAATTGGTTACCTGTGGCTTAGTTAACGAAGTAATTTGGTTTGAAACTATAAAGCATGTAGTAGCTAGGCGAATTTATCACTGCAATGCGGTTACTGTTACACTGTTAGAATTGAATTTTGATCGTCATCGTTGTTTGCGAATTAGTCAGAAGTCAGAACACACCTTTTGTAATTAATGTTTCCACTAAGAGCTCATGAGAATATTAATGGTCACTTTACTTCATATAAGGTCGGGAACTGAAGATGTATGATGCTACTACGTTATTTTCAAAAATCGCTATAAAAGGTTTCGAAAATTAGCTTTGAAAGTTATAGATCAAAACCGGATTTCCATCCAAAGGGTCTTACTTATAATTTTACTAATGCAGAAGCTTCAATGACAAATTATTGTTCTAAAAAATCCGTGTTATACTTTCTGCAGAATTTGTTCAATGAGATTTAATTTCTATCATCCCTGCATAGTTTGCTCACGATCATTAAGACTTGACGTGTTTAAAACTTTAAACTGAAGTCAATGTGAAGTAGTGAATGTAGAAGTGAGAAATGCATGAAAATAACACCCTTTAGACTTTGAATAGGCGAAGAAACGATGGCAATCTTAATCACAGCAAATAAATGGTTGACAGTGTTGACTGAAAAAGACATAGACGAAGGTTTATTGTGCGTGTAATTCTGCTTTTGCTGAACTTGTGAATGACAGAGAGACGAGAAAGTGAGTGGAGGCAGAGTGAGGAGAAGTACTGCAAGATCTGATTCAAGGAAAAGGTAGAGAGAATTAACGATATGAAGGCAAGGGTGTCAGATATATCTGCATGACACTGAGTGTCTATGCATCCGACTATCATTACGGTTCTCCTTTCTTTCAGAACTAATTGCATACCTTGTGTCATGTAAAGTTGTGAATCTTCTCGTTTAACTATCAACAGATCAAATACGAGCTGAATGTCACTTGAAAGAACGAAAGTTTTAAATCGCATTCTCTTAATGTTAATACTACCAAAAATTCAGTGTGTTGTGACACACATTACCAATAAGCATCTAACCACAACCTACAAGTTACGGGAGGATCAGTGCAGGCTCAAATGAAGTGTATCAAATACGCTTAAATAGTTTGAACAAACCTTGTTAATAGATTAATATTTGATGGTATCTCATGTATGTTAGTAAAAAGTCGGCCAAGTCAAGTCACACGATGATATACCGATATTATATATATATTGTGGTTCTTTCGTCTTTGTAAAGATTATAACTGCCAACTCCATCGTTGACTTATCAAAGAGTTTCTTGGGCTGAATGAATTTCTTTGGAATGAATCGCTGCATTCAATAAATGTTCTCCGATCAATTCATTCACTCCATACATGTGTTACTAAGTCATAAGTCTTGTGCAGTTGAAAAGTTGAAATATGAAATGGATGACTTTCAATCGAAGCGTTACTTACGTGAGATACTTTCTATCTATCAAAGACACGGTCAAAGTAAGCAAAGGCTTTTCTTTAGCATCGTGTTTAATGTTTAATAATAATAATGCTTGAATATTATTATTATTATTATTATTGTGTATGTATTGCATACGGATTATCTTCCGCATCCGTCACCTCTGTTGGAAAAAGCTTCATATAAGAAACACACATTCATTTCCTGGCGGAATGTGAATGTGCACACCTTCTTCTTTGTTAAAGATTTCAAAAATGGACATGACCACAGAGAAAAAGAAAGGGTTTCTATGAAAAGGTTTCACGTAGAATTTGGAACAAGATGGAAATGCGATATGGGAGACTCGGTTTGGTTGTACCAAAAGGCTTGAAATGATTATCCCTCATTATTATTTGGATGGAATTTGCATGCGTGTGTAGTGTGTGTCATATAATAAGTAAAACTTTGACCACTGCACTGCTGCATCTGTAATCTATAGAGGAATTATTGGTAGAGAACTCGAATAGGTAACGACAATGGGTAAATAGGCATTTCTGACTTGCTTCATCGAGTCATCAGATATGATCTTCTTGGCCATAACTTTCATCAATAGCTGAGCTGTGAGCCAAGAAAGGAAATCGAAGTAATCAACTAATCCACCTCTATAGGAACTTGGTGTACGGATTATATTCTCCTCTTGTACCCACACAATGCAGCACGAATAGAAGAATCGATTTGCAATCAATCAATTTAACTACAGGCAATGAAAACTGTCTCACTGTGTTAGATATTATCGTATCACGTATTCAGAAATCGCATAGTGTGCATGAGTACAATCCTATGGATATAATATGTAATGATGTAGAGAATCACTAGAACTCTAGAACTAAAGCTATTCTGCATTGTTCGACGAAAGATAAAGTTGATCTAGTTGAATCGATCACCCAGCAAGTAATTTAATAAGGTTGAATTTCTATTGATTCCAATCTCATTTATTATCTGTTGACATCAGCTTTTATTTTCGATTCCTAACGATCCCGTGTTATTTCATGTGTGTCTAGAACTGCAATTTAATCCTATTTATTAGAAATCTCGCAACACTACGGACTGCGCAGACAGACAAGATTAAAAGTGACGTAAGCAGGGAGTAATAAATAAAATCGAGGTTTTCGTTAATCTTTACTTACATCAATTGGATACACACGCATGGGTAGCAGAAACCGCAAAATTCAATTGAATTTATTGAAAGAAATAATCTGTGGTCATTTTGTATGAAACTGGCAGTTAGTTTTACAGACAACAGACAAAACGCTGATTGTTTTGGGGAAGTTTCCAGCGAAGTCTTTTAATGTTAGCAATAAATCTTATGCAACAGCAATAGGTTATTCTTCTATTGTTATGTGCCACTGCTGGTCAGTTGGGAATTGTTTGGGGATTGTTTGGCAATAATGTGCAAAGAGCCTCTTTTCCTCCAGTTTGGTACATTTTGTCCATTAGTATCTGGTGTCGGTCGTCGGTATGACGCATTTGAAAAGACTGACCTGCAGTGGAAGTCAGAAGTGTTGTATGCACACGAGGGGAGATTCGGTTTCAGCAGAGACTTAAACACAACGTGACCATTCTTTGTAGGTTTCATAAGCCATCAAAGCCGAGACATATGACAAAATAGTGTTTTTTGCACAGAGAATTCTCCATTTCATTTTAATGCATTTTGTATGGCGTGTACGTACAAGAAATAATGTAGAATAAATCCCGTGGGTAATAATAATAAATGCATTTATGTTTGAACTAGGCTTCTTGTCTTTTGTGACAGATAAGTAAAACAGCGTTGTACAAGACAACTGTAGAAAGTACGTGAGCAACGTGTTGTTGTTATAACGTGCAAAGATGCCATTCTCAGCTCATATAAAAGTTTAAAATGGACATGAGGCTAATATATAATATGATAGTAGGTTGCAAATGGGAAATATATGACTTCTTATTTGATGGTTGTACTGTTAGATTACACAATTTAAAAGAGGAAGTTTACAGAAAGAAGATAAATTTGTTGCTTGTTGAAGAAAAAGGACTTCACACAATCAATCTTTGTCTTATCTTCTTGTCCTAGGCCTTTTTTAGTTTAAGTTGCATATGGTTATACGCTTAGTGCTGCAACCACTGTGTCGTCAGCATGAAAATCTGTGTGAGAACTGAGAACTTAGCTGTACAGTTTAATCTATTCCTCCAAGGATTTTACTCACAGCAATTTTGCAATTACACTTGGTATTGTTCTTGTTTAGTTAATCACCAAAACGCAGAATGAATTAAGGACTTAAGGAACGGGAAAAACACAATTTCTTTTAAAGTGAGAGGATATCCATTTCCATCTTTTGATTGTCCTTGGTGATCCGTTTGCGAGTGTTATAGAAGTATGTATGCGTAAGTGCATTAGTTCAAATTGACTTAATGAGTAACACTATATAATAGTAATGAAGGCTTTGTACAGTTATGCTTTCTTATACATTACGTTGTGCGGTCATGCAACTCATAATAATCATCTGTGAAGCACATAACTTCCTAAAAATGCTGGAGGATGTTACTATGAGCTTCTACTTGCTAAGTCGAGTCAACAATAGAAGTTTCATTAGTCATAAAACAATGAGTGTTAGTGAGGAGCTGCGTCTTAAATGGAGTGTCAAGTTCAAGTAGACTTGTAGACTGCCAATAAATTTTAATAACCCTCAGTTTTTTTGAATAAATCCTTCGTGTCTCCAAAGGTGAAAAAATGGTCCAGGGAGACTGAAAGGAAATTCTTTGTAGCAATTCTTCCATAAACCATCCAATTTGCATAACTGAGTGTGAAGTGATGTAGAGGCTCACAATTAAGAATAAAGTAGCTACATTAATTGTCGGTTGTTTAGCCTTAAAAGGAAAGTACAGAGACTCTGTGTCAGACAGAATAAAAGAACAATATCACGCTGAGAAGAACAGTCGATCCGTCTACAAATGAATGTATAAAACTTACACTACGTAGCATTCATCTAAGAACCAACGAGTTGTGTTCAGTTGTTCTGATTTTTTCGCAAATTAATTCACTTTGTGGTTGTGATTATAACGATGAGTGAATCTCTCAACATGGCCTTATGTAATCAATCAAAATTTCACTTTTGTCTTTTGTCCAATGTCCATTCGTACGCTTTATCAGCTTTTGTATTCGTGAGCGTGAGTTTGCAATTCAGCAACTGGTTTTTCTATCCATTTTTGCAAGAGTTATTCTTGAATATTTGCAAGTCTAATTTGAAACTACCCAGTCTTCGACTTCACATAATGTCAAGTAGTGTTTTCCAAAGGTTATCTCCGATAATGTTGTTTTTTCATTGCGCCTCATTATAACGTGAGATTTCAGTGCGATCAACCAATATGATTACAAAAGTATCACTTGCGCGTATCAATTTTCAAGATACGGTATCCGGCTTGTCATTTTCGAGTGGTTTGCACAATGTCAGGGTTGTGATTACAATAAGGCACAGGTAAACAACTAACATGAAATGGGAATCAAGTGGTTTGTTAGTGAGAAAATAATTTCCATGGACTTTCAGAAGCCTCAAACTACGTGTAGCTAATTTACCGATAAACTTCAGGCAAACATTTCTTTTTTTTCGTGCTTTTGTCAGAACTCAGAAGGTAACTGCGTGTGTCCTAGACTTGAAAAATTAAATTAAAAAATCCAATAAAAAATAAAAACACTAGACTTGTCGAGACAGGAAGTTGTTTGGTTGTTGGAGTTGAAGATGCATTCATAATTTCAAACACGCAATATCATTTACAAGAATAGAAACAGTTTTGCACAACACTTCACACAAAACACGAGTTGTGTTACTTCAAACTTGATGTTCTATTTAGGCTGAACATTTGACATATTCGCCACTCAATCACGTCAACTTTTGAACGCACACTTAAATTTACAATTAGTTGTGACTGCTCTTCTTCATTTTTAGGCTATCATTGCACTTTATTATCTCAAGTAGTTTTGACTTTGGTTACACAGCTAAGAGCAAATGCGAATGAGAGCACAATCAATCTGCGTCTTCCGTTAACTCAGGCTTCATTTAATTATTCAATTTACTAAACGCATAAGCATCAATTCATAAACCAAGTCACAAAAGTGATTGTTTGTACTTGTGCTTTTGCAACCCGTCAAATTATCGTGTAGATTTGTCCATCAACAGAAATAATTGTTTTTTTTTCGATTCTCTTCATATTAGTTTATGTTACGGTTAGAACTTATAACATACAACAAATAAATACACAGCAACCAGCTAAAATGTATTTCAATTTTAAAGCCGAAGTATCCAAGTGTGTATGATTATACCATTAGTACCATTACCACCCATAATTTATTACGTATTTGTCTAGATGACATTTCAAATTTACATGCATGACTATCTCCAAATTATGTCACTTTTCTACCTTCCATACTTCCATCCGAGTTCCAAAGATTTCAAACACAGAAAATTCAAATGCAAATCATCCATTGTGTTGTTCCTAAAGGTTTTTTCATTGACTCCTCCACTTGACAAGCAAAATAGAAATGAATATAATATATATATTAGTACAAAACAACCCTGAAAGAATGAAATTTAATGAGGGTTCATCAAATTCCCGAATATCACTCATCACAGTCATCACAGTCAAGTCAGTAAGCGTTCAAATAACACTCACCCAATCTAAGCAAACACAGAATGTAATATTTCATACATGATCAAACCTTTATTAAAGTAAACAGGTGAGATTGAGGAAGTTATCACCTGAATGCCAACAGTGACATCACCAGTCTCCCTACACTTTGCTACCAAGCTACCATGTTATTGTCCAAGTGTATACTTACCTGGAACCTTATCGTTTATTCCCTTATCTTTCTCGATGAGCTCATGATAAGATGTGAACAAGTACCTTGAATCTCTGACGATAGAGAAGTGACTTAACTGCTGCAGAGAAACCCTCAAACTTGCGTAATACTTAATTCAGTTGAGTTTAAGCATTTCTCGTGAGCATTAAGTCGGGGCAGGTTGAGAGTAACTGACGAGACAAAGGAAACAATCGACGAAGACGAGGAGAGAGAGAGGAGAGAATTGAGAAAGTGCGTGGCTGTCAGTTGCCTTTCATTCTTCCACGTGCTAACACCCCCATGTGTCTCTCCCCCATTCGAATTTTCATTAGATTTTCACCATTTTATATTTTCATCACTGCACACTTATTAATTATTCGTGTTTCAAAATTTCCCTTTCCCCTTCAGTGACGGTATAGTGAAGTTTCGAAGTTTCGAAGTTTGAGAGTTTGTGAGTAGTGAGTGCCCTTTCATTTAGTTTCATTTAACTCCATATTCGGCAAACCAACTGCCAACTTCACCTCTTAAAAGGAACTTGGCGACGATTTGGATTTTGGAAGTTGAAAATAGTGTCGTCGTCTTCAGCATCATGTAAGGATGCGTTTCTTGTACTTTGTCGACTCCTGCGTCTTCTTCCTTTTGTATATACGTGTCAGGATGTTATTAGGTCTTATTTGGAGAGGGTCATCATCATTATCATCACCGTATTTCATGATATTATCATGATGATTGATACGTGTTTTTTATTTGTGGGAGGTGTGGGCCACAGGTTGACGTAATTACAGGGTGTCTGTGACATAGTCATCCGGAAATGAAAATGGAAGTGGCGCGTTCCTAACTTTTGCTGTGGAGAGTGTGTAGCGTGTTAAGTGTGTGTGTTTGTGGTTGGTAGTTGGTACAGGTCAGTACGTCATTTAGTTAGGTGTGTGTAATCTATTTTCTATTTTCTAGTTCATCCACCTATTTCTAAAAAGTAATCATTATTAATGCAGTTTGGAGTGGAGAGTGTAGTGAGCTGTCACTGTCACTGCTGTGACTAGGACACATGACAAGCAGGATGTGAAAATTCGCAATTTTCTGATGGGAAAATAGAAATATATAATCTGTGGTTAAGAGATCTATTGGTTAGGGGACGAAGTATTTAGCTGCTATTAATGGAGATGAGGTCAAAGGTGGAAGGACGTATGGGTTTGGGATTCATGGTTTCAATTTGATATCTTAATGTGTGGTCAATTTAGAAAATGGGTGTCCATGATGGGTCAAGGTCTTCGGAGGAGGATTAATACTACTAACTAACTATTACTACGCATTATACACTACGTGTACTCTCTGAGTACTTAATTTTAAGTTTAAGGATAATGGACAGATGGATTATTTGGGGTTGAACTGTAGAAGAGTGCGGTGTGAGAAAATTTCATCAGTCAGTGTCAGCAGTTGTTGTCAGTGTTTGTACATTGTTATCTGAGAAGTGAGTGTGGTCATCCATCGTCATTGACGGAGGGCTGAAATGAAAACCATATCCAATATCATCGATGCATGTGTGTGTTGTAGCCTTTGTGGTGGTCAGCAGCACACATCTCAATGGTAGATCTGAGATTAAAGCTTTATTCGTAATATCGTAATCCTGAGATTGGATTCCTCTATTCGTCAGTGTGAGTGTGTGTGTGTGTGTGTTCTTTGGGTTTTTGTATTTGTGGTGTGTGCATGGTTATGTATATGCTGATGATGGGCAGGTTTCCACAATCATGATGCGTCAAAGATAAGCTGAGGTGGTATGAAAAGTTTATGTGCTGTAAATCTAAGATTTAACGAGAGATAGGGCAGACGAAATGACCTGGCTGTCTGCAAAACTCCCTGATTTAAGGTCTGGGTTGTGTTATGCAGCATTTAGTGTGTATCTGAGGTCACGATTAGGACTCTTAGGACTGTGATAAAAGAGCGCTGGATTTATGTCCGGATTTTTTTACGTAAAAGGTTTTTTTCTAGTAATTGCGAGATGTGCATTCTTTAAGGCTAGATGTGTGTGATGATGATGCAGTGTGGAAAAAATCTATGAGGGATGTAAGACTGTAAGTATTAACAGTATGTATAGGAGTTTATGTGTGGTGTAATGAAGTATCAAGTGATACGGTGATTTCTTGAGTGTTTACTGGGAAAAAGAGGAATGAAGCCGAATAATAGGAAAAATTTCCGCTGGGGATTTGTAATACTTATGCATTCCCGTGCAAAGTTTCGAGTGATATGCAAATAAAGCAAAAGTACAAAATCCCGTTTACAACTTTAACGATCGATTTGACATGAGTTAGTATCATTGGTAAGCGGGGGTATTTGTCATAGGAGTTAAGTTGTCTCCGTTTATCTAATTTATCGAATCGGATGGATGCATTGCTACGTGATGAGACTATAAGGCTTGGAAGAGAGTTCATCGTTTTGTTGCAAGCAAACTTGATTAAGTGTGTTTCGTTTGAATATGTTACAGAAGAGCGGAGTGATCTTATGAATGAGATCGGGTTCGTGAAGGAAGACGTCGTAAGGAAAAGTGACGGGAACGAGCACGTTTAACATTTAACCCACACCCATAGGACGACGATAAGCAGATAGCCAAAGACAAAATGGACAGCTTGGTGAGGATCCCACTTACAGATGACATTATCCGTCCCCAAATGTTGCAGCTTCGGGACTTTCGACCTTTCAAGAACAGTGATGAATATCTTTGGGCCATGAAGGAGGATCTTTCTGACTGGTTGAATATTCTGTACCCTGACCTTAATATCTCGGCAACGTCTTTTATGGAAAGTCTCGAGACCGGAGTCACTTTATGCAAGGTGAGAACTCATCTCTTGAGATTTACCCACAGACAAGGTCCCTTCTTATTGGGTGCTTGTTTGTGTATGCCTATTTATACGGAGGATAACTTTCTTGCTATTAATCTTGAATGTGATTAATGACAATAGCAGAAGAAGAAAACGTAATCAAGCTACCTGATTCATAAACGTCGCTGTCTCTACGCATGTAATTAGTTAAGAGTTAGGGACACATATGAATGAATACACTCATATTATTTATGAGGAGAGGCCAGTCGTCTCAAATGTGTATCATAAGGCTATGAGGACAAGAGTTTCTTACTTACTACTTTGTAGTCTCAATAAAAAATCTCGTGAGTAACGATAACCTAAGATAATAACGCTGAGTGTGATGGGGATAATAATATATGCGGCTACTATGCAAGTGAGGCTGGTGTCCTTTTAGGGAGCTTTGTGAAGATTTCCATGTCCAAAAAGATGGCAAAGAAATAATGTTTCCCGTTCATCCCATTATTCTCAGTCATTACGTTGAGCCCTACTTCAACCTTTCTCTGGTGGTAGCAGAGTATCATACCAAACTTCAGATTAGGCAACCAAGCTTAATTGACAATGAGATGTATCACGTCGTCTTTCTTTTCGTTCACCTGTGTGCACCAGTTAGACAAATTGGTTTATGATCAGTGTTTGCCTTGTAGTAACGGAACTTCGAGATCGAAATCATTCAGAAATGAGTCTCAGATGTCTGCGAGTTATTGGACCATTTGGCTTTCATATTACTCCCATCTCTTCAAAAGCTCAAAAAGCTCTCTCGACTCTTATGTCCGGATGTTATGTTGCACTTTTTACCTACCGGTTTTAGCTCCATATTTGTATCAAGTCACATCACTCAAGTCAAAATCTACAGGAAAACATTTTAGAGTTTTAGAGGTTGTTGATTGAAAACGAAGGATTTCACAATCCTGCTTTTGCAACTGTAGCTTTGGCATCTCCTCCAATGGCTTACTGAACTACCTTCATTCATGAACGCGATACACAAACTATATAATAGTTTGCATTGCATGGGGCCTATTTTCCATGCGATGAACCGCAAGTTTAATTTAATGACAAAAAATGTGCATGTGTACAACCCATCATCAAACTTTTACTATGAGGCTTCATCTGAATAAGTAATTACAAAATTACTGCTAACCGGAAGCTCCGGTTTAATTTTGCTTTGCCAAACTGGGCCACGAGTCCAGATTGTTGGAGGTGACATTAAAAAGAGGATTTACACAGAGGCAAAATTTACACAGGTGGCTGATACGCAGTGTCCGTCAGTCTGTCATTGCAGTGTAATTACTATGCAAGTAAATTACTGTAGGAGGTAGGATGAGAGAGGGGACAAATGTGTCACATCATGTCAGTGTCAATCAACACATAAAAGTATCTTCGCTCTGAATCACTGAACTATGAAAATAAATGAGGTCCGGTGGCTGCGATAATCCAGTTTATGTACCGCTAATCGAGTGGCTAATGCGGTAGGATTTACCTTTTTGTACTCGTTATTCCAGTCATCTCACACTTGAACACGAAATTTAGCTGTTTGCTGAGAGAGAGTACTTTCATTTAAAATCCACTCTTTGCACTTGTTCACATTAGAGAGATAAACTTGAGTTATTATGTGCATACAAAAAGTTCCAAATCCGACCTTAAGGGGGGTAGCCGGACGGTAGCCCGGGGGGGCTGCCCGAAAATAGGGTC